>JAACNH010003577.1:0-28193 GCA_019447015.1 Hymenochirus boettgeri
ACGGGTATGTTAAATGTACAAGTGGCCAGTATGTGTAAAGGTTACAGCTATAAGTGGCCGTGTATGTGTAAAGGTACAGCCATATTGTGGCTGTCTATGTGTAAATGTTAACAGAGCATATGGGGCCGTGTATGTGCACAAAGGGACAGCCATAGTGACCGTGCATGTGAAAAGGTACAGACATAACGTGGGCCTGGTATGTGTAAGGGTACAGCCCTACGTGGCCCGTATGTGTAAAGGTACAGGCATACGTGGCCGTGTTGGTGTAAAAGGTGAGACATACGTGGCCCTGTAGTTGTAAAGTACAGCCAACGTGGCCTGTATGTGTTAAAGGTACAGACCATATGTGGCTGTGTTGTGTAAAGGTACAGACATACGTGGCCATGTTTGTGTAAAGGTACAGCCATACAGGCCATGTATGTGTAAAGATACAGATATACATTTAGTGTATGTGTAAAGGTACAGCCATATGTGGCCTGTATGCTGTAAAGGTAAGACATACGTGGCCAGGTATATGTAAACAGATGTGCTAGCATTGTAGTTATTTACCACAGTTAGGGAAAATATGAGAATTTTGAGCAAAAAAATAGAAAAAAAAACAATAGCTCGGTTTTATGAAAGAGTCACCCACGAAATCATTCAAGGGCAAGTATTCCCAGGACCGGAAACACCCCAAAAATCACCGGCATCCCACGCACGCAGCTGGAGGCAAATACAAAGTCTGGTTTCCCATTAAGCGAAACAAGCCGTGTCTTTGAATCCCTTTCCAACAGTGTCGTTTTATGGATGTTTATGGGGTTTATGAGGACAAGGAGCAGTAAGGTGCAGTGTACAACCAATTCTGGGTGACAGCGAATGAAGTAAAGTGGATTCCAAGCTGCAATTTGCCAGAATACGAGGGGCTGCAAAAAACTTCAGACAGTTCCAGGACCAAACACTGAAATCTTAATTCGATCTTTCCTGCTATTTACACTGTTTCCAGTCTTCAAAAATGTTTTTGTGGAGGTGTTAAAGGGGGAAATGATACTCCCATTTACAAGCTAGGGCTCCGCGTTTTACAGTATTCTTCTGAAAGGTTCAGTAAATGAACTGGCATCAATTTAAGGATAACAAGTATTAAACACACTTGCCCCGACTTAATACCTAGAACTAGATTAACTGATCTGTGTGCCCCCAAGAATTTTCTATGGTAATTCTAGAGTCAGTACAGTTACCAACCTCTCCCTCAGGTCAGTGATCTCAGGCAGCTCAGTGTGATGCACCAGCAAAGCAAGGGGAAATTCCAATGGATACCTGTGCGACATGGTTAAATTGAAATAAACCAGAGAGGATTTGTATTAAGCAACAAGTTGTGTAATGGCTTCTGTATGTAAATCAGGCTTATAGATTTACATGTTTTGTGTATTTTTAACGAACACCACAAGCTACCATGCCTCCAAGCAGTTAGTCTTATTCCATCATAGAAGACAGAACCCTTGCTTTAGGTTTATTATGGTTTACACTGCAGCGCCTCTTGGAAGAGAATGTGTTTAAAACCTTGCGAATGAATCATAGCGTGGTGTTTGTAATAACTGGTGGGGTAATAATGGTGGGTATATTAACAACGTGGGAAAATATTCACTGACTTTCACAGTGGGGAGCGTGCAGGTTGATCAATATGAAC
The DNA here is from genome assembly GCA_019447015.1 of Hymenochirus boettgeri. Lineage (NCBI taxonomy): Eukaryota > Metazoa > Chordata > Amphibia > Anura > Pipidae > Hymenochirus > Hymenochirus boettgeri. Next base: position 1,664 of record JAACNH010003577.1, read on the forward strand.
TCTAAGTGTAGAACCCCCACTTGCCGAATTCCACATCTCTCTGCAGGTGACAAATTAAGTAAATCAAAATTCCTGTCCATTGTAACAGACACTAAAGTTGGCCAGACACAGGCAGATGTAATATGAGCAGAAAGATCCGATCGAGGTACAAGATTGGAAAGAACTGAATCGAGAATTATCCCACCTTATGCTCTTATCTGCGGAGAGGATGGGGATCCGAGGAATGGGGGGGTGCGGCAGAAACTTTAACGAATCGGGCCCAATATTTGGTTTTCCGTAATACCGCTTAAATAATGTCCGACGGGAAAAGGTTTTTCACATATTTGAGCGGTTCGGAACCTTTTGATTGGATTGCTCAAAATGTCAAATCTAGTTGTATGGTGGTGATCTACAGGGGTTGGTACCACCCCAGTTAGTACCATACAAAATATGTAACATTTAAAGTTTCGTTTAGACGAGTTAGTTCACGACTCCATACCAGATTAGCCTAAAGTGCCGGATCATGTCTAGTTTTATTTAAAGGGGCTCCAGACCGTGATGAGCAGTACGAGCGCACGTTTCAAGCGTCGTGTGGAAACAGGACAGGTTGTTGGTCCAATATTCGATCGGTACAAATTCCATCAATCCACATGGATATCCCACACTATTCAGCCTTTCTGTTGCGAGCCCCCTACCTAGCAGGTTCCTGTACGGATTTTCCTTTTCCAAAGAGCAGGGAGAACCATGTGAACTAGTAAACCAGCGGAAATTACTCTATCAAAGACATTGGAGGGCTATCGGGGCTTGACACAACTTGCAGCGCACAATTTGGTTGCCGACATATTGAATTGAAATGGGACAGTAGGATAAAACAAAACGCGTGGTCATATCTTTAATGCTTAGTTGTAACCGACGCTCCGTATCCATTAAATCCTTAACGTGCTTCTTAAACAGCCTCTCCCCTGGCCTGGATATGATCCAGGTAACCGGATCGGCGCGGTAACGCCAGAGGATCCTTTACAGTTGTACATTTAACATCTCGGGGCCACAATTTGTTCCATGACCAGTAGGATTAAAGGGGAAGTTTTGTCCCAGCAAATGATACGTAGAAATTTAGGGTTGACTTAACCGAATGATTAGTGATGACCAGTTGGCGGATCGAACGCGGACCGCGGCGAGTTTACCTCGTGTACGCGAACAGCGATATCGCGGATTTCGGTTTTTTCCGGCCTTCCGGACTTTTTCCGACCGCTGAAATTTTCTAATTACGGGGAATTTCTCGTATTGTGAAAATACGAGAAATCGCAGATTTCATATTTTCTCAGAATGTCCTCGTATTCGCAGACGAGAATCCTCGATTTTCGCAGGAATCCTCGTATGTTCGAATTTAATAGCGGTTTAGGCGCTAGGCCCAAAACTGTGCGTTTTTTTTGTTTGCGCGCCGTTGCGATTGCGCGTGTCGATTTTTCAAAATTATTGAAACCGCAGTTATTGACGGGCAACGCAAAAAAAAAACCGCGCATTTTTTTCGGATTGCGATTGCGATTGCGTTTGCGATCCTGCATTTTTTAATCGAATTCGACAGCGTTCTTCCTGTACTATTGAAGAAATCGCAATCGCCAAACGCAACGGAAAAATCGCACATGAAAATCCATGCTATTGCGTTTGCGTTTTCAGTGTGGGCCTCGCCTACTGGGTCCGCTCCAGATTTCGGAATTTTTCGAAAAAAAAATGGCGGATCTCCTCGAGCGGATGCGGATTTTGCGAAGTTGGACAGTCTCTACTGCTGATATGTCATTTGCTGTGAAAGTTCAGTCCAGGATAGGAAATAGAAGTTAAGGAATGAACAATGGAAAATAAATTGGACATTGTTTACATTCACCGGGAATCCACCGTGTCTGGTGACAGGGAGGTCTGGGGGAAAAGAAGTTACTTGTAAACTGAGGGAAGATTCAACAATTCAGAGACCCGGAACCGAGTTATCATCTTTACAATAACACACCTTGTGGAAAAAAAAATAAATGATAGGGCAGCTCCCCACAGGTTAAAAAAACAGAGAACTGACCGGTTATTTATTATGCCAGATCCATGTAAGGGACACAATCCCTGAACGCAGCTATTCGGGGCGAGACGGCGCCGCAGAATACGGATCCCGAAACACAAAACAGGCCTCTGAAAATAGCCTTAAGTTCCCCTTCCCAGAACCTCTAGGTCAGATCCCTGTAGACTATGCCAGCACTGTTGGGGGCCCTTGCAAAGCAAATTCTTTATTTAGACATTAGCCCCAGTGATAAGGGATTAGTTATTTTATGTAAAACCAGAGATTAGAGCAAAGTTGGTGAAATTAACATGTGGCCCGATAACGAATTCAATGGGCCCTCCCAGGCACCACCTGAATGGGGGGGGGAACCATTATCACCCCTGTAATCAGTGATGAGATTCTGCTCTCCCTGATACAAACCATTTGTGTCAGGAATGACAATTCAAAGCAAGACCCTTGCACAAAAATTACAGTCACCAACAGCCTGAGGGGTTAATAAACGACCATTCCCCGAACTTGGAACCAAAAAAATAAATAAAATAAAAACAATTCACTGTGTAAACCGCAGCCAATCTCCGGGCAGGTTACCCCTCTAACGAATCATTCATTCCCCTACACAACACAGACAGCCAATCCTTCTTCATGACCACCTGGATAAAAACTATTGAATGGAACTTGATTATTTAGTAACATTCAGGGAGATTCATAAAAGTTTTATCGTTAAAAATGGTGTAATTTTTGCCCCAACCAATCAGATGTAAACATTTTAAAACGTAAACTACGATCTGAGTGGTGGGGGCCAAGTTAGCACCATTTTAAAACGGATAAGAACTTATAATCTCCCCCTTCCACGTAAGAACCAAATCGAATTGCTTATTCCCAAACACCATTTATCTGGATTTACATCAATCTGACTCCCCATTGTCCACTCAGGGAATATTTCCCTCCAGGTTAAGTGGCCACTGCGGGGAGGGAGTCTTATTGACTCCTTTCCCTGTATGCTGGTGACTCCAGTCTGTAGATTTCAGACAGACAAAATCTGGATCCAATAAAAGATCGTTTAAGGCTCGGCTTCTGAAGGAGAGAGACATATAATTCCCCCCAGATCCTCCGCCCCCCCAGGAGAGACAAGTGGCATTGCTCTGTTATTACCTAAGATATAATTTCAGCTGTCTGAGATGGCACCGGAAATTGAAAACCACTGGACTGGCGTCTAAACCACCCAGGCAAGAATAAGAATAATTAAAGGGCAGTTCTCCTGGGTGTTCAGGGACCCCAACAAACGAGAAAAAAGAGCAATAGCGCGCCCACCCCCCCCACCCCCTTAAAAATTCCTCCGTGTTTTCCTCTTGGCAGGGATAAGGAGGGGGGACCGTGACGCAAGGCCAAGCGGTAGGCAGATTTATCTGGATTCGTTTCCACAGAACCTCATTTCCATATTAAACTCATCATTAAGGTTAATGTCAAAACTGGATGAATCCCAGTTCCCCAAATCGCTCTCACTCCTGTGCTGTGACCGGGGAGCGGATGCGAGTTGGCAGCTCACTCCCAGAGGGATAGATACCAGAAGGAATTTATTTCGGTCACTAAGCGGACAGTCGCTTCACACAACAGACCAATTGGAGCCGACACAGGAGGAAAATAGGAAAAATGATGTAGGGACGAGTACTAGAGTATTTAAAGGGAAGTTACATAGTTTTTTATTCACAAGAGAGCTGGGAGCTAGTGATGGATTGTTAGATGTAGTCGAAACTACAAACAATAACCCCGACATACTGCTGGGGATAGAGATGAAGGGATCAGGGAATTGACGACAAGGAGAGAGGGGCCTGATGGTCTCGGCAAGCAGTCAGTTCTTAAAAGGGGATTGTTGAAGGGTCTCGTGTATAAAACTTAGATGTGAACGTATTACCCCATAATCCCCGCGGCACCCACTTGTGTAACCTGCAGTGAAAAGGAGTAACCTGTGAATCAGACTATATATTCCTCCTAGTCACTAGTCCCCCCAGGGTATACCCTAAGGGTACAGGAAGACATGAAAGCTCTAAATGGAAGGGGCCCTTTAAGTACACACTGTGTTTGTACGTTAAAAAGAGTGCACGCTCTTCGGGCAGAAACGTTTTAGGAAAAAACTAAACCAACAAATAGCGAAAACTTGAGAACGTTTGGATGGAATGTACAATCCTGACACCTGGTTCTACCTGCACAGTCAGTCTCAGGGACTCAACCCCTCAGCATCCGACCCTGCTGTAATCTGGGAGTTGGTCAACCTATACTGAGCTGGGGGGGAATCAGGTGGGCAGGGAATAAACAGTGGGGCAGGGAATAATAACACAGGTGGGCAGGGAATAACAACTGTGGCAGGGAATAAACAGGTGGGATGGGAATAAACAGGTGGGCAGGAATAACACAGTGTGGGCAGGGAATAACCCAATGGTGGGCAGGGAATGATAACACTGGTGGGCAGGGAATAACACTGGTGGGCAGGGAAATGACAGGGGGCGGGATAAAGGTGGGCAGGGAAAAATAAACAGGTGGGCAGGGGGAATAACGGTGGGGGCAGGGAAGAACACAGGGTGGGCAGGAGGAAAATAACACAGTTGGACAGGATACACTGGTGGGCAGGGGAATAACACTGATGGGCGGAAAAACACTTGTGGGCAGGGAATTACACTTGTAGGCAGGTAGGTGGGCAGGGAAAAACATGGTGGGCAGGGATTAAACACAGGTGGGCAGGAAAAACACTGGTGGGCAAGGGAATAGGGAATAACACTGGTGGGCAGGGAATAACATGGTGGGCAAGGGAATTAAATTGGTGGGCAGCAGAGATAACACAGGTGGGCAAGGAATAACACTGATGGGCAGGGAATAAACACTGGTTGGGCAGGGAATAACACTGGTGGGCAGGAAACTAACAAGGAGTGGGCAGGGAATAACACTGGTGGGCAGGAAAATAACAAGGTGGACCGGGAAATAAAACACTGGTGGGCAGGGAAAAACATGGTGGGCAGGAATAACATGAGTGGCAGGAACTAAACACTGGTGGCAGGACAAAATAACACGGTGGGCAGGGAGATTTAAACACGGTGGGCAGGGAATAACAAAGGTGGGCAGGAAATAACAAGAGGGGGCGGTGAATAACACAGGTGGGCAGGGAATAACACAGGTGGGCAGGAAATAACACTAGTGGGCAGGGAATAACACAGGTGGGAGGGAAAATAAAACACTGGTTAGAAAGCGAATATAACATAGTGAGCAGGGAATAACAGGTGGGCAGGGACTAACCCTGTAAGCGGGAATAAACGCCAATGGGATTTATTAAATCCGGTGTCTGAAGCTCTCGACTTTGCGTAGATCCCAACTATCATTAACATCCACAGTTAATTATTAATAAAGAAGGAATTTACTTCCTTGGTAGTTTCTATACATCCACCCTCCCTTTATTCTAAACACGTAAATGAATCCATGAACCAATAGCGATTACTCAGTTATTATACCGGGTCTAGGGACCAAGGTCACAGATAATGGGGGGTTTTGGTTTAAAGGGCCAACTCTTAAAGGGACAGTGTTTTGTTTTATTAAAAATCATTTATATGTGGCTGAAAACTACATGTGTTGTTGGCATGAGGTGGAGGATTTTATTACTATGAAAAAAGCGTTAACTTATTTTTAAGCGCACTGCCTGGACTGTCTGTACTTTCCTGTCTGACGACTCAGCCTCACTTTATGGGCAAGGAATTTTTTTTAAGTAGAAAATAAAATGCTTGGGTTAGAAAAACAATAATTGCAGGAAAATTAAAGGGTTAAAGTAAGGGGGGACTGGTAAACACAACAGAAAAAAAATGTTACACCCTCCAGATTTTAATGACTACAGATCCCAGCATTCCCCTGACAGCTTTCCTTATAACAGGCCGTTTTCTTCTTGCTGCCCCAGAGGGATACAGATTATCAGCTGTTATAACTGTGATACACAGGGGGTTACCATTCATAAATAGTTCATTTTCAGGGTCTTGCTGTGCTGGAGAGGAAACTGGATCATTAGTCACTAATAACAATTAAAATCGAGACCAATCACTAAAATACCATCGCCAATTAATAACGATGATGATATGCTTGTAAACAAGAACAAATATTGCGACAACGCCCAAAAAAACGATCTATTAAACATGCCGACAAAAAAACGGGGAACCAACGCAAGGTTCAATTAGAGAATCACCTGCGAGTAAAGCCAGTAGGCAGCTCCGTCCCTGGGCAGATGTTTATTTTCCCAGCGACGCCAATTCCTTTTACTGCAGATCATTTGGTGAAGGGAGTCAAGTGTCCACTGGTTCAGATGGTAACAATGTTAAGATGGACATACACGTGCGAGTTCCACACATGGTGCCAACAGACACATTGGTAGGATCAACATTGTAAGGATCACATTGGTATCGGATCAAGGGTATCTGATCACATGTTATCGGATCACATTGGGTAGCGGATCACCATGTATCGGATCACATTGTATCGGATACACAGTGGTATAGGATTCACATGGTATCGGATCACATTGCGTGGTGCCGGGGGGGGGGGGTTTCTTGTTTATTTTGCGGATCTTTTTTGTTTGGTTCTTTTGTGATTTTTTTTTTTTTTCTTTTTTTTTTTACTTTCATTGTTTTCTTGCCCCTTTATCTGATCACATTGGTTATCTGTCACATTGGTGTTCTGAACACGAATGGTATCTGTCACATTTGGTATCTGGCACATTGGTATATGATAACATTGTATCGTTTTTTATATTTGGATCACAGTGGTATATGTCACATTGATTATCTGTCACATTGGTGTCTGATCACAGTGGTAAGGTATCACATTGGTATCGATACAGTGGTATCTGATCACATTGGTATCTGTCACATTGGTATCTGCACATTGGTTCTGATCACATTGGTTGTCTGATCACAGTGGTTCTGATCCATTGTGTATGTATCCCATTGGTGTCTGAGTAACATTGATATCTGTCACATGGTGTTATGATCACATTGGTATCGGAAATCACATTGGTATCGGATCACAGTGGCTTGATCTGATCACATTGGATTATCGGATCACATCTGTATCGGTATTCACATGGGGGATTGATCACATTGGTTATCTGATCACATTGGTATCTGATAACATTGGTATCTGTCACATTGATATCTGTCACATTGGCTATCGGATCAACATTGGTACGGGATTCAATATTGGTATCTGACACATTGGTATCTGATCACATGGTATCTGATCCATTGTGTAACGGATCACATTGGTATCTGACACATGGTAGCTGATCACCATTGGTATCTGATCACAGTGGTATCGTACATTGGGGTGTGATCACATTGGATCTGAGCACTATTGGTATCGGATAAATTATATCTGATCTACATTGGATCGATCAAATTGGTATCGGATTCACATGGTATTCTGATGGCACAACATGCTGTGGGGAAAAGCACACATGGACCGGACTTGATTGGCCATATGCGGTATATGGGGATTGGCGCCGGTGGGTGGCCATTACAGTACGATCAGATCGATACGCTACGACCAGCGGGGGAATGACCGTCATTCCAGGCCCGATTCGGATCAAGTCATTCATTCAGCACTATGATCAGTTGGAACCGCCCCTCCACACTGACGATATAGGTAAATCCCATCGTCCCCCCATTATCGTTTGTGTATTTCCGACGAATACGTTATTGGCGGTGTGCAGGGCCATTATGACATTGTATGGCTATTGTAACCTGTGTGCAGGTTGCTTAGAGGCTCTTTTGGTACCCTTTGACATATATCGCCCAGTCTCTCTAGCCATGCTGGCAGAGGACCAAGTGCCGATGGGTACCAGCCATTCTCATCCGTATATATGCAGTGCATGTTGGGCATCTCCGTTGACAGAACTGCGTTATTTACGCATTCCCTGTACCTTGGCCAGGGACTGTGAGTCTGCGCCGGCTTACAGTTTCTGAAAAATAAAGAGCCATCCCTTGCACAACGGACGGGGAATTTCTTGTAGTAGATCCGCACAGAAGCAGCAGCGCCACCCAGCGCCAGTCCTGGAAGCCACGTAGAAAACCTTGCGAGTGAGCGGCCCACGGAGTAGTCACTTCGACGTTGATTTGCCACTGACGAGAGGCAAAGTCGTCTTATCTTACAGTGATCTCATCCGGAGCGACCGTTGTCGATCTTGCGAAAACTGACGCTTCTGAAAGTGGGCCGAATCAATGTTCAGACCTAAGTGTAGAGGTTAAAGGTATCTTTGCAAGGTGCCCGAGCCACCGGGAAGCTGTGCAGTCTCGCACCTGTTTAAGCGCAGGTCGATTGAAATGCGCTGGGCTCACTGAGGTAGATTCCAGTTGTGTGGAGCAGCCAGTATCCTGCTCTCCCTCCTGCACCATTGACACTGAATAGATGTAAATTCATAACTCCGCATTAATAAACGTTCTTGCAACATAATCCCACTGCAAGAGGCCAGACGGGAGATATTACAGCGGATTATAATAGAACAGACAAGTAAATGATATCCTTATAAACAGTGTTACTATGTATCAGTATAATCAGTGGTTTAGCTATTTTTAGCTATGTCCATAAGTATAATCAGTGTTTAGCTATGTCACAGGATAATCAGTGTTTAGGCTATGTCATCAGTTATAATCAGTGTTGCGTGTATCAGGTATAATCAGTGTTTAGCATGTCATCAGTGACTAATCAGTGGTTAGACTATGTTATCAGTTATAATCAAGTGTTTTTAGCTTATGTCGTCAGTTTTATAATCAGGGTGTAGGCTAATAATCAGTTATAATCCAGGTGTTTAGCGTTAGTTATCAGTTATAATCGTGTGTAGCTATGTCACGGTTTTATAAAACAGTGTTTTTAGCTATGTCATCAAGCTTATAACCCAGTGTTTAGCTATGTTATCAGTTTAATCAGTTTGTTTAGCCATGTTATCAGTATAATCAGTGTTTAGCCTGTGTCACAGTTATAATCAGGGTTTTAGCTTATGTAATCAGTTTATTAATCAGTTGTTAGCTATGTCATCAGTTATTAATCAGTGTTTAGCTATGTCATCAGTTATAATCACTTGCTAGCATGCATCAGTATAATCAGTGGTTAGCTGTTGTGTCATCAGTATTAATCAGTTTGTTTAGCTCTGTTATCAGTTATAATCAGTGTTAGCCTATGTCATCAGTTAATAAACAGTGTTTAGCTATGTCATCAGTATAATCAGTGTTTAGCTATGTCATCAGGGTAAATCAGTGTTTAGCTATGTCATCAGGTTATAATCAGTGTTTAAGCTGTGTCAATCAGTTTATATATCAGTGTTTAGCTTTGTCATCAGTTATAATCGTGCTTAGCGATGTCATCAGTTATAATAAGTGCTTAGCTATGTTCATCAGTTTTAAAATCAATGTTTAGCCATGTCATCAGTTATAATCAGGCTTAGCTATGTCATCAGTTATAATCAGTGTTTAGCCATGTCATCAGTTATAATCAGTGTTTTAGCTATGTATCAGTTATAAGGTGCAGTGTTAGCTAGTTATTTCAGTTTATAATTTATAATCAGTGTTTAGCTATGTCAGCAGTTTAACAAGGTTTAGCCATGTACTCAGTTATAAGCAGTGTTAGCTATGTCATCAGTTATAACATGTTTAAGCCATGTCATCAGTTAGTAATCAGTGTTGTGTAGCATGTTATCAGTTTAATTCAGTGTTTAGGTATGTCATAAGTTATATTTTTCAGTGTTTTTTAGCTATGTTATCAGTTATAATCTGTGTTTAGCTAGTCATCCGTTATAATAGTGTTTAACTGTCATTCACAGCAAAGACTCTAAATGTAAAAGCTATTTCAGTGACAGGGATCTCTTTATAATGTTGTCAAGGCAGTTTAGCAATACTTTATATAAATGTATTATTAACTAGTATGAAAATTGTATTTAATATTGATTTATCTTTACGGTTTGCACGCTCTCCTCTTGTTTTTGTAACTCTGTAGTATATAAGGGAAAGCGCTGTGCTACCCAAGTGGTGCTCTTATAAATAAAATTATACATAAACATACTGTATTAATCGGAGTGTATAATGTACCGCGTGTTGTACCACAAAGTGGCGCTATATAAATAAAAATATACATACAACGTATAACTCTGTATTGTTTATAATGTACAGCGCTGGTCCCAAGTGGCGCTATATATAAATAAACATATACATAATACTGATAATCTGTATTGTTATAAGTACAGAGCTGCGTCCCCAAGTGGCGCTATATAAATAAAACATAACATAATACTGTATAATTTTGTATTGTTATAATGTACAGCGCTGTGTAACCAAGTGGCGCTATATAAAGAAAACATATACATACATACTGGATTAAATCTGTATTGTATAATGTACAGCGGCTTGTGTCCCCACGTGGCGATATATAAATAAAACATATTACATAACAAGTATATTTGTATTGTTATAATGTTACAGCGCTCTGTGTATCCAAGTGGCGCTATATAAATATTAAAACCAATACATACATAATGGATAATCTGTATTGTTATAATGTACAGCGCTGTGTACCCAAGTGGTGCTTGATAAAATAAAATTATTACATACATACTGTATACTCGTATATTGTTATAATGTACAGCGCTGTGTCCCAAGTGGCGATTATAAATAAACTATACATACAACTGGATATCGTATTGTTAAGTACAGCGCTGGTCCCCAAGTGGCGCTATATAAATAAACATTAACAATTACTGTATAATTCTGTATTGTTAGACTGTACAGCGCTTGCGTCACCAAGTGGCGCTAATATAAATAAAACATATACATACATACTGTATAATCTGATTGTATAAGGTACAGCGCTGGTGTACGCCAAGTGGCGCTTATATAAATAAACATATACATACATATGTATAATCTGTATTGTTAGAATGTACAGCGTTGTGTACCCAAGTGACGCTTCTATAAAATAAACAATACATTACATACATACTGTGTAAATCGTATTGTTATAATGTACAGTTCCTGTGACCCAAGTGGCGCATAAAAATAAACGATACATAAATAACTGTATATATCTGTATTGTTATAATTGTCAGCGCTGTGTGCCCCAAGTCGGCGCTATTAAATAAAAATATACTCATAATTATAATCTGTATTGTTTAATGTACGTGCTGTGTACCCAAGTGGCGCTATATAAATAAAACATATACATTAACATACTGTATAAATCTGTATTGGTATAATGTACAGCGCTGTGTACCCAAGTGGCGGCTATATAAATAAACCTTTATACATACATACTGTCTAATCTGTATTGTTATAATGTACAGCGCTGTTTACCCAAGTGGCGGCGATTATAAATAAAGTTACATATACGTACATACTGTACATCTGTATTGTTATAATGTACAGCGCTGTTGTACCCAAGTGGCGCGCTATTAAATTAAAACATATACGACATACTGTATAATCTGTATTTTATAATGTACAGGCGTGTATCCCCAAGTGGCGCTATATAAATAAAAATATACTAAATACGATAATCTGTATGTTATAATGTACAGGCTGTGTACCCAAGTTGGGCCGATAGTATAAATAAACCATATACGTACAACTGTATAATGTATTGATTATTATAATGTACAGCGCTGCGTCCCCAAGTGGGCGATATTATAAATAAACAATACTTACATACTGTCTTAATCTGTATTATGTATAATGTACAGCGCTGGGTCCCCAAGTGGCGCTATATAAATAAACATAACATACATACTCGTATAATCTGTATGTTATAATGTTGTACAGCGCTGTGTACCCAAGTGGCGCTATATAAATAAACATATACACTCATACTGTATAATCGTTATTGTTATAATGTACAGCGCTGTGTCCCCAAGTGGCCGATATAAATCCAACATATACCTACATACTGTATAATCTGTATTGTTATTAATGTACAGCGCTGTGTGGTACCCAAGGGTGCTTTATAAATAAAATTATACATACAGACTCACTGAACGTGGGCATTTGGGAAATAATGTTCCTTGAAGTACACACCTATCCCAAAGCACATAGAACCTACTGCCGGGGGCTTATATTCACAGTTGGATACATTATTCATATGATAAACTTAAATGTGTGTGTGCAGTGATTAAAACAGAGAAAGAAAGAACCTGCCTGGTATAAGAATATTATTGTCTTACAGGAACAGAAAACAAGCTGATTCATTGCAGTGCTTGATCTATTTTATTTTGAAAATAATGGGGATTTTCGCCTATAATTGTCACCATGGTTTGCCTTAATGTTCACTTAACCTCCACATTTCCACGTGGGTTTTTAAAAGGAAAACATCTGGTAAAGGAGCTACATATATGAAGTTTATATACTGTGTGCGTTTGTGACAGCTTCGGGATAAGCCAAATTCCCAGCAAAACACAGGCTATTAAAACGTGGTCTCGGATCCACTGGAATGTTATTTTACCATCTGCTCTAATAACCAGGTCGCAGTCCAGTTAATTCTCTTTAAACCAGTTGTTATAGTTACACTGAAATGTCATGGGAGGGTAATTCCTCTACGGACCAATGGGGCAGGTTTAACACCTTTATCGACCAATTAGAATGAGTTTCTAGGTTTCTATCTGACACTAAAAGACCTGAAAAAGCCTCACTTTTGATTGGTTTTAATGCCAGTTACAAGACAAGGTCTGAATTATACCTAACAACGTGAGTTCATGGTTTCAATAAAATACGTTTGTTATGTATAGGTTATTTATTAAAAGCGCCACTCAGGCACATTAAAGGCACATTAAAAAACAGTGTTAAAGTTCAACAACATCCTGGATATGCTGCCTGTTAAATACATTGGATTGGATGGTACCAACGTAACCTTCCATACTCACCCCTTGCCGTACGGGTGGGTAAGACATCTTTCCCCTTGGGCCTTTCGAAAATCCAACAGAACCACAATGAAAGAGAGAAAAAAAATCATCAATGAATGTGAAAAATAAAAACATTCATTTCTACCAGGGGGGCGATATTTCTAGTGGACCAGAAACTTACTCCTACCAGCTATAAACAAAATTAGACATTAAAAATGACTAAAGGCAAAGTGAACCAAACGGATTGTCAGAGGGAGATGCTCAGACTTTGTCCTACACCAGGTTTCTCAAACAGGTGCCGTCCATGTTTGAAACTACAAAACCCAACATTCCACCCCAACTTCCCTCTGTAGTTGAGGAATACTGGGAGTTGTAGTTTTCAAACAAATGGAGCACACGTTTGACAACCAAGTTCATACCCCTCAAGTCACTATCAGCCATGGAGCCCCATGTGGAACGTAGTATGGCTGTGGCTTGTTGATGGGTGTTCGGTTAGGGCAGTGTGATTTTAGTTCGATGGTCTTGTGATGTTTTGGAAAACTAAAACTCTCAACAGCACACGGTCCTTATAGATATATATAGTCACAATTTATCTTGGGAGTGGGGGGACATTCCCATCTCAGTGTGCGTTAGTGACTGAGCGTAGCTGCTTGTCGCTTAGTGTGAAGCACAACCAATAGGACAATAGTTATCTATTAGTTTAAGTTGTGCAGGTGGTGGTACCACATTACAGCCCCTCCCTCTCTGGGCCCATACAAACCCAAAAAAAAACACCTGATACAGCCCAGGGCGAAATGCCGGGGCAGAAGGAATCCTGAAAAGATCAGGGTAAAAGGGACCCACCAACAGGACAGGGACATTTCACCTAGCACAGATACAGCACACTAGGATGAAGGGAGCTGCCATACTGCAAGCACCATATTAAACCTATTAGATTATCTCAGTATTTCTTTCATGGTACAGTTGCTTCATGTTAGGGCCACAACTCGGTGGCATTTAACCCAGCGGCTGTGTGAAATTACACAAGCAATAAGAAGAAGGGTGTGAGAGGTTGTTGTAGTTTTGCAAATCTGTGTAACTGGCCCCTGTAATGTATTACAAGTATGTTTTCATCAGTGTAGAATTACACAAAACATGCCACCCAAATTCTTCCCCACACTGCCTTAGGGCGCAAGCAAGGTACAAGGGGAAGGGACGGATTTCCTATTGTTCATTCACAGAGGCACAGGAAACCACACGAGTAAAGCAGGGAGCACAAAGAGATTCTAAGGTCCCTAACAAGCGATGAACTCTGGGATCCCCAAGCAATAGGGATGGCCGGGTGTGTTAAAGGGAAAGGGGGGGGCACAGGAGCAGTGGTTTAGACGGGAAGATACTGTGTTTCAGTTTCCTGAGATGGGCAATTTCCCCTTTTAGCGAATGTAAAAAGCGGGAAGTGAACCTTGTGCCGTCTCTTATAATTGGAGGGCGGACCACATTAACAAGAAATGGGGGGTGGAACAGGTCTCCAACCAGCGGTTATTCAAGGCCCGTTAATATATAAACATGACCCACCCCAACTGTTCTCATTCATTAGATCTTGAACTGCGGTTCCCATGAGAATCATTAGGAATGAAATGATGTTTTATGAACCCCAAAATCTCAATTTGAGATCCCAGTAAAAGGTGGGAGTCACCAGCCCCAGCCTCAGTTTCTTGGGGGGGGGGGGGGGGTCAGCAATGAATGTGGGTTATGGTATTCTCATTCATTACCTACTGGGTAAGTTGTATGGGATTCGCATGTCTATAGATTTTTTTACGTCATGCCAGTGAAGACTTGAACATTTCACACCTCACGGATCTGCAGGTCGATCCTTGTAGCACATTCATGGACAGTTGTAACATACCTGACCTCATCTCCCAATCATTATATTCAGGCAGCTCTGGAAGATTTCCTGTTGCTCATAACTAATTTGGGAGCCAAGACACCTGATATTTACCTACTCACAATTACCCACCCTCGTCACAAGGGTGCGATCACTAGGAACCCATACTAAAACTGCATTGTTGGGAGGATGCTGGGAGTTGAGTGATGGCTGGTTTGCAGAGCTATAGATTAGCTGCACCCAATTGGACACAGAGGAGGGTTAAAATTTTATTATTGGGCCTTTAATAAAAGAGGCTGTTCTCAGTGGGGGAGGAGGTGAAATATGATTCATATGCAAGGGACCAGGAAAAGGGTTGTGAAAGCCCCCCAAAACACATCTGTAGAGGTGACAGGAAAATGGCACACTACCGCCTTTATTATTTCACAAGTGAGCCACCAGGAAGCAGAATGCAGTCATTGTGTATCAATGGGGGGAGATGCTAATTCCATCAGCTGATGATACTAGTGATACATCCGGCAAGGTGCTAATCAACTACATTTCCCAGGATTCCTAGCAAGCCAGAGGTGCAGGTTTTTGGTTGTTGGAAGCAATTTAATGAGGGTGTCGGTAGATGGGTTGTTTAAAACTGCCAGCTAAAGAAGACGGGTGAGAAACAGAAGGGCTGACAGTTTGGCACAATTTTCACATCTTAGAATATCTGAGACCAGGACACTCGGTTCAAAAAACCAGACAGTGTCGAACCAAAAAGCCCCTGCTGAATGTGCTGAATGTGCTTTTATGGGCCACTACAGGTGTAAAGTTACCAATTATCTGCTAAGAAGATTCACAGAGGGTTTTATTTTCTTTATGGGGGAGACGTGGACTTCCCTTCAGTCACCATGGGTGGTAATGTAAGTTCAGATTGTATTGAAAATCACCAGACAATAGAAGTACTTGGGAGATATGGGCCATTATTTTATAACTGTATTAATATATGTTTATATTAATATAGTGGATTAATGCACCCCCAAACGTAATTATAAGAGATTTAGAAGTCACGAGGGTCCGTGACATTATAAAGAACGAAGCATAAGGCCGAGTACCTTATTATACAGGGGCAACGGAAAAACTCCAGGGTGACTTCTAATATCCTTATTAATTACAGTTGGGGGTTTGGTAATTATTTACTTATAACCTACCCATTTGTGGCTTCTGGTTTCATTCTGTCCTCTGGAGCCTGTAAGGCTATAATGTTACCGTTCCTTCCCAAGAAAGACCACTACAGGTGGTTTAGAATATAAGGCTATCAGGTTACAGTTCCCTTGCAAATAGGAAAAATCCATACAGGGTAGATTATAAAGCTATAATGTTACATTTCCTCCCATAGAAATCCACTACAGGGGTAGGTTATAAGGCTATATCTTACAGTTCCTCCCATAGAAATCACTACAGGTCTGGTAGGTTTATAAGGCTACATGTTACAGTTCCTCCCATAGAAATCCACTAAAGGGTAATTATAAGGCTATAATGTTACAGTACTCCTCCTAGAAAATCCACTCCAGGGTTTTTAAAAAGGGTTTTTAGTTTTAAAGGGGGCTATAAGGTTACAGTTCCTACCCATAGAAATCCACTACCAGGGGTAGGTTATAAGGCTATAAATCTTACAGGTTCCTCCCTAGAAATCCATCTACAGGGTCGGTTATCAGGCTTAATTACAGTTTCCTTCCCCTAGAAATCCCCTACAAGGGGTAGGTTTATTAAGGCTATAATCTTACCAGTTTCCTTCACATAAACACTACAGGGGTGGTTATTTTAAGGGCTAAATTTATTACAGTTCCTCCCAGAGAAATCCACTACAGGGGTAGGTTGTATAAGGCTATAAACTTACCAGTTCCTCCCAAGAAATCCACTACAGCGGGTAGGTTATAAGGCTAGTAATCTTACAGTCCTCCCATAGAAAATCCACTACGGGGGTAGGTGCTATAAGGCTATAATCTTACAGTTCCTCCCATAAAAATCCACTACAGGATGGTAGATATAGAGGCTTATTAACTTACAGTTCTCTCCAAGAAATCCAACTACAGGGGTAGGTTATAGGCTATAATCTGTACAGTTCCTCCAATAGAAATCACACTACGGGGTAGGTTAGTAAGGCTATAATCTTACAGTTCCTCCCATAGCAAAAATCCACTTACAGGGGTAGGTTATGGGCTATATCTTACAGTTCCTCCATAGAAAATTCCACTACAGGGGTAGGTTAGTAAGGTCTATAATCTTTACAGTTCCTCCCATCGAGAAATCACTAAGGGGTAGTTATAAGGCTATAATATCTACGTTCCTCCCATAGAATCATACGGGGTTAGGCTTATATATTATATGGAATGAGAAGAAACCCGGAAGATTATGGCCCCCAAGGGGATGGCACCATAGGAATTCTGCGTTCAGTTGGTTGCTGTTTTGGACAATGCTTTTTGTTCGCGTTCCAGGCTGTTTACGGGTTAACACAACATGGATTTTCTGTGCGATTTTCTGTGTTTTGCCGTTTTTTTTTATTCAACATCCTTGTGATGGCGGAAGCGCAAAAGGATTTAATTGCTTTATTTGTTGACGTTATTGAAGTGCGATGTCGAAAAACACCGGACCCCCACAAGTCGCGCACGCAGCGACGGAAAAAAAACGGACGCACGAGGATCCAGAACGCAAATTATAGTATTGGGAATGTTAGTTTCGTGATTACACTATGTAGTTTTAGCAAACGGAACCACAATGAACATAGTGGCATTCTAAGGCTGTGAGATGTTCATATTGGAAAGCTCTCATAGCACACGATGGTGGCATCTTTACCAGAAAATGGGTAGGTGCATGCCTTCAACCCCTATGCTCCAAGGGCCAAGCAATCCAAAACAGAGAAACAAAGCAGAGGAGCACACTACAGGTACAGTATAAACTTTGAAAACAACGTTTTGGGGCAAGATCACTAGACCCCTACCTCAGGTATAACCAGTGTAGCCAACACAGTTCCATAGTGGCAGATCCATAACCAAACGTAGCCAAATTGCCCAAGTTATCAGATCCAAAAGGATTTGAAGTGGACCAACTGCCGAGAGTCCATGACCCCCTCACCTTATCATTAGAGTGGGGGGGGAGACCATATTAGTCAGAGCAGGATGTGTTCTTGAACAGGATTTGTGATTAAAAAGAGAAACAGTGAATCTCCCTCTTGTCCAGTAACAATGTGAAACTATGTTCTCTTCGTTCACTAGTAACAACTCAGAGTCCAATTAAAGGACGAAAGACTGTATAAAAAACTAAAATGGCACATTCCCCACATTAAATATACAAAAACATTCTAGACCATAACCCACCATGCACGTGGGATAACAGATAGGCCAGATACAGCACTGGCTTAATTCTGGCCCTTCCCTCTAGGGAATGTCACCTTCAAACCGTTATCTTCTACACCTTTTAATAGAACACAACACCAGTTCCATTGACCGTTGACACGTGTTATCCATGTATTATTGGGGGGACCATCTGTGTGAATTTGGTCGTTTAACAAAGAGATTCAATTACACTTCTCACTTCACAATACCCAAAACAATTTGCCATTGACACCAGTAACTGCGTCCCCAGAGAGTGCAAATGTATAAATTACAATTGACAGGAATATAAGGGAGGAAGTCGAGATAAACTCTCAAAGTGCCACGGTCTTCCTCCACTTTGCTCAGTTCAGACAAACAACAGGGTTTATAAAATACATCTGCCCCCAGACTCACAAAGTACAAACTGAACCAAGGTGTAGAATGGGGTTAAAAAAACATATAAGGAGGTAAGGTCAGTTCTATACATCAACTACCACCCTACAAGTCCCGCTCATGAGAGAGGATGCGAGGGGTTGAGAGTTGTAGTGTGCTCTTGCCGTTTGCAGCAGACACAATGTGTTAGATGTGGGGGGGGGACGGTTGAATCAGGTGTTAACCCTTAAATTCTAACAAAATGAGACTATGTAATTGGTGATTAACAAGAAGACTAATCCTCCTGATTCACCTGCTGGCAGGGACCACCATTCCCGCCCTATGGCTGGGTATATTGGGGGAGTTAGGGGTTTGAGAGAGAGGAAGAGGCTAGGAAGTTTGAACCTATGGAGTTGCTGGCACAAGAGATACCTTTCAGAGGGGTGGCAAGCTGGCAGCTCCTCCCTGGAGGATCCAAAACTATTTTTGAATCTGGGCATATTTAAACACTGGTTTTTAAAAATATTACCTGATGCTTTTATTTCCATTAATCAAGCCAGGTGTTGATACTCCCCCCCTGGAGAATGACTGGGTGCTTATATTTAAAGGAAAAGAGCTTGTGAAGTGGACACCCACCCTGATCACAGGAGTAGACCATTGATACAGACATGGAATCACGAAAACACAGAGCAGTTTAAAAAAAAATGACAAGCACATCCACATGGTTAGTGGCATCCCCTGACAGAGTCTCAACACGATATTTGTTATCCAAGGGAATAAAATTAACGGTAGTTACAGACCCAAGGCAGATTAGGGATCCAGAACAACCCAACCTGTTACAGATAGTTATAAACCAGCATGGGGTTGGGTACCAGTGTTAATCCTCACACAACTGTTCACCAATTTAATTTAACCCATTGATCTTGTAAACCTGCTCCCCCCCATCCCTGATTCGAGACCCACAGATAGAACTAAATAACGAACCCCAGATTCACCAATCCCACCCGGTCACTTCCCCATTATTCCCAGATGTCATTCCCCAGGTGGGAAGTACAGTATCTCCACTAGAAACATTGTAAAATTGATATAATTCTGGTATACATTGTAACATTCTAGTTTCACTAGATAAGATTTAATCATAATGTAACAGTAATAACAACTACTGTTATAGATACATGTAGAACATTAATATAAACACTGTTAAGTTACATTGTTACCATTCTATTCCACATAGATACATTGTAACATTAATATAAACTACTGGTAGATAATTTACCATTTCTTCCACTAGATACATTTCGTTTTCCTGTAAATTAATAAAACACTACGTATAGACTACATTGTGACAGTAATATAACTGTACTTATAGTAACATGGAAAGTTATATAAACTATAGTGTAGATACATTTTTGTAACATTAATATTAAAAAATACGATGTATAGATACATGGTATAAATTTAATATAACTACTGTATAGGATAAAAAAACTCTTGTCAAACAGTAATATAACCTTACTGTACTAGATACATTTACACAGTTAATATAACGTACTGTATAGATAATGAGTAACAGTAATATAACTTACCTGTATAGATACATTGTAACACCCTGATAATATCAACGTTACTGTGTAGATACACTGTGAACAGTATATAACGTACTGTTTAGATACATTCTAACGTAATTAAACTTACTGTATAGATACATTGTAACAGTAATATAACTTACTGTGTAGCATATGTACAGTGTAATAACTACTGTCTAAGATCATTGTAACCAGTATACTATGTATAGATACATTGTAACCAGTAATATAACACTGTAGTAGATACATATTGCACAGAATATAATTTCTGTTAGTGACATTTGTAACAGTAATTATAACTTACGTGGATATGTAAAGATAATAGAATACGTATAGATCATTGTAACAGTAATAATAAACTTACTATGTATAGATACATTTGTAACAGTAATTAAATTACTTGTGTAGATACATTGTAAGTAATATAACTTACTGTGTAGAAATTGAACAGTAATATAACTATGACTGAATACGATAAATGTTAACATTAATCATAAACTACTATTTGGAGATATCATTGTAACTATTAAATAGTTGATTACAGGTAAACGAATACTGTATAGTACATGTGTATAACAGTAATATTAAACTTACTGTTAGGATAAATTGTAACAGTAATATAACACTGTATAGAACATTGCGTAATAATAGATGACATTCGTAACAGAGATAAAACTACGGTATAGATACATTGTAACTTTCATTCCACTAGCAGATCAGGGAACAAGTTAAACAATGTTACAATCTAGCTTTTTTTTTTTTTGTATCTTGTTCACGTCCGCCAGGACATTCCCAGTTCCCCGTGCCCACGAGCCCCCGTGTCTCTGCCCTGGCCACCCAGGGGACATTACCTTCTTAGTCTGTAGGGTGATTTGAAAGAACATTGCCCATGATAGGAGTGAGGGGGCAGAGGAGGAACAGCAAGTTGGGGTCTCATGGTGTCTCTTCAATTCTTGTCCATGAACTGTTTAAATCTGGGTTATGGTCAAAATACCTCTAGCCACGTCTGGGCCCAGGTTGCTAGGGTAAGTCTCACAGGTTTGTATTAATCCCAGTCTTATCCAGGATAGGTAAGTCCCGGTTATTAAATTCCCAAGTCTGGCCCTTGGCACTTGTGGCTCCACATCCATGGAATCCCTGACTCACGACTCTTCAGACTAATCCAACACTGAGGGCCACTGCACCCTCCCACCAGCCACATTCATGCTCAAGCCTGGCTGGCCCCCGCCCAGTTAAAAGGAGCATGCACCGATCCTGAA
This sequence comes from Hymenochirus boettgeri, assembly GCA_019447015.1. Taxonomy (NCBI): domain Eukaryota; kingdom Metazoa; phylum Chordata; class Amphibia; order Anura; family Pipidae; genus Hymenochirus; species Hymenochirus boettgeri. Next base: position 23,009 of record JAACNH010003577.1, read on the forward strand.
TGGGTAGGGTGTTAAGGGAACCTGGAGTGCATTCCCTGATCTTTAGTGAACAGGAGAATATTCTGGGAGCTATTTGATCCTCTTCCTGCCTCTCTGCGTTCTCTCTTCAATCCTGAATTCCCACTCCATTGTACACCCAGTTCCAAAGAAGCCCTCCTGCCCCTGATGCATACCATTAATGCCACCTGGGGAGGGTGGGGTGCACATGCACTGCCTGTCCCTTCTATCACGGGGCATGTTCAAATTGTATTGCACCCATTGCGGCTGTTCAGCCCCCACTGCTGGGCACTGGACCCAACTCTGATCTAAACATTGAAACAATGTAGAAATATCCCCACAATGTTCCAATCTCAATATAGGAGAGAGAGATGGAAGGATCCCCAGATAGTAGCTGGGAAGTAACAGCTTTCGGGGAATCATGGGAGTACACAAAGGTCGAGAGGGTAAAGAGTGAGTAGTAGTAGTAGTAGTAAAGTAAATAGTAAAGAATGTCACGTCTCGGCACAGGATCATATCAACTACAGAACCACAGTGACACATTCAATGATTGGTGCTGGCCATTCAAGCTTATAGGACGCAAATCCTGTTGAAAGTAAAAGAACTGCAAATTGGGGACAGGAGAAATCTGTTACAGTCAGCCCCAACAACATCCGTGCCGAAAACGTGAAGAACTGACATGCCAATGGCTGGTGACAGAGGAGAAAGTTTCAATAACATCTATACTGGACCGGGAGCCACAGCAGAAAGCGACATGCCACATGGGGACGAAGCATACACACGTACCATGTGTGCCCGAGCACGGCCCCCAACCGCAAAGCATACACACTTCCATGTGGGCCCGAGCCACGGCCCCCCCAACCGCAAAGCCTACCACTAACGATTGGTGCACCGGCAGCACTGGCCCAACGTGCAAAGCATCACACGTACCATTGTGTGGCCACGGAGCCACGGCCCCCAACTGCACGCATACCAACAGTACCATGTGACCGAGCAGCCCCCCATAACGCTAACACACAGGAGCCAAGGCCCACCAACTCGCCAACGCATACACACCGTACCATGTGTGCACCGAGCCACGGCGCCCTCCAAACTGCAACGATACACACGTACCATTGTGGCACTGCACGCCCCCAACCGCACGATACCGACTGTTGCACGAGCCCCCCCCAGACTGCAACGCATTTACCACGTTAACCATGTGTGCACTGAGCACGGCCCCCAACCGGAACGCATACCACACGTACCATGTGTGCAGAGCCACGGCCCCCAACCGGACACATCCAGGGTACAGCCACTGACCCAACTGCAACCATACACACGTACCATGTGTGCACTGAGGCCACGGCCCCAACTCGGCAACGCTAACACAGTACCATGTGTGCACCGAGCCACGGCCCCAATGCAACGCATACACACGTACCATGTGTGCACCGAGCCACGGCCCAAACTGAAACACTATACACAGGACCAAGGTGCACAAAGCCAGAACCCCAAAGAGATGATAAGATAATATGGGGCCCCAAGGCAGTCAGTGCCATACTTGAGGCCGACCCTTTTTGCCTACATAATTGTATAGAGTGTTTTTTGTTACTGCTTTTAAATCTGGGCCACCAAGACAGTTTCCTGGGCCCTAGCGCATGGTGCCTAGGTTGCCTTGGGAATCCTGCTCGCCCCCACCAGCAAGCATACACACGACCATGTGTGCACGAGCAACAACCCCCCATCCGCAACGCATATACACGTACCATGTGTGAACTGAGCCCAACCCCCATCCGCAACGCATACACACGTACCACTGTGTGCTGCAATGAGCCACATAACCCATCCCGAAACCGCATATAACGGACCATGTGTGAATGAGACCAAAACCCCCATCCGCCAACGCATACACCACGTAACATGTGGCACCGAGCACAGGCCCCTCATCGCACGCCAATACACGACCATGTGTGCCACTGAGCACACAACCACCATCCGCACGCGCATATACAACGTACATGTGTGCACTGAGCCACAACCCCCATCCGCAAAGCATACACATTGACCCTGTGTGCCGAGCCACGGCCCACACGACAACGAATATAACGTACTCATGTGTGCACACACGAGCCACAAACCACCAATCTGCAAGCATACACAGTTACCATTGGTCACCGAGCCACAAACCCCCCATCTTGCAAACGCATTACACATACCATGTGTGCCACAGCCCGTAGCCACGACTCCAAGCGCGACACATAACAAACGTAACATGTGTGCATGGAGCCACAACCCCAAACCGCAACGCCATACGCCGTAACATTGGCACCAAGCCATGACCCCCAAACCGCTGCAACGCCATACACAAGTACACATGTGGTGACACCAAGCCACGGAACCCCAACCCGCAACAGCATGACACAAGTACCATGTGTGCACCAAGACCACAAACCCCAACCGCAAACGGATACCACAGTACCATGTGTGGAACCAAGCCATGACCCCCAACCTCAACGCATACACACGTACCATGTTGGCACCCAAAGCCAACGACCCCCCAACCTGCACGCAACATACACACGACCATGTGTGCACCGAGGCCACGACCCCCCAACTGCCACGCATAACACACGTACCATGTGTGTCACCCAGCCACGAGACCCAACCGCAACGCAGACACACGTTACCAGTGTGTGTACTGAGCCATGACCCCCCATCCGCAACGCATACAACAGTACCAGTGTGCCACCGGACGGGCACACGACCCCAACCGCGAACCAATACACAAGTACCATGTGTGCACCAGCACAAACCCAACGCAACAACATTCACACGTACCAGTTGTGCACCGAGCCTCGGACCCCCCAAACCAACAACGCACCCACACGTACCAATGTGGTGCCCGAGCCACAACACCCACACCCAAGACACATACACACGTACATGTGGGTACACGGCCAGCGACCCCCAACCGCCAAAACAATTTACAGTACCATGTGTGCAGGAGAGCCAACAACCCCAAACCGCAACGCAATACAAGTACACATTGTGCCACCGAGCCACGGACCCACCAACTTGCAAACGCATCACACGTACCATGTGTGCACCGAGCCCGACCCCCAACCGAAACACATTACACACGTACCTGTGTGCACGAGCCACGGACCCCCCACACCGCAACGCATACACAACATACGTGTGTGTTACGGAGCCAATGACCCCCAAACCCAAAACGCATCAACACGTACCACTTGTGCACGCGAGCCACGGACCCCCAACCGGGTGACACATACCAACGGTACTCATGTGTGCACAAAGCCACAAACCAAACTGCAACGGCATTACACACGTACCATGTGTGCACCGAGCAACGACCACCCCAACCGCGACACATACACCACGTACCATGTTGACCAAGCCACAAACCCAACTGCAACACATTCACACGTACCATGTGTGGCACCGAAGCTCGGACACCCAACCCAACGCACACCACACGTAATGTGTGCACCGCAGCCACAACCACCCAAAGACAGAAACCATACACACGTACCATGGTTGTACACGGGCCACGACCCCCCAACCCGCAAACAATTTAACGTACCCGTGTTGCACTGAGCCACAACCCAACCCAAAGAACATCCACACGAACAATGTGTTCACGAGCCCTGACCCCAACCGCGACAATACACACGTAACATTCGTGTGCACACGACGCCCAAACTCCACCCAACTGCAAGCGCCAGCAACACCACGGACCATGTGCTGCACCTAGCAGAGCACGACCCTATAATTCGCCGACAACAAAACAAATGTAACCATGTGGCACCAAGCCACAAACCCAATCTGGCAATACATCACACGTACCATGTGTGCCACCGAAGCCTCGACCCCCAAACCCGGACGCCACACCACACGTACCATGGTGCACGAGCCACAACATCCCAACCAACGGACACAGACAAACGTACATGTGTTGTACGGGCCACGCCCCCAACCCGCACACATTACAGTACCAATGTGTGCACCGACGCAAACACAACCACCAACACACGTACCATTATGCCCAATCCACACCCACAACCACATACACACGTCCATTGTGCACGAGCCACATGACCCCCAACCGCAACACATACACACAGTACCATGGTGCCACGAGCCAAACCCCCAACCGAAACACATACACAACTACCATGGTGCACCGAGCCACATGACCCCTCCAACCGCAAACCATACACAACTACATGTGTTGCACCGAGCCACACCACTCCAACCGCAACGCAGTAAACGGACCTGTGTGCACTGAGCATCAACCACCCCCAACGCAACATTACACACGTACCATGTGTGCCTGAGCCACAACCCCCAAACCGCCAACACATTACACTAAGTACAGTGTGTCCCGAGCCACAACCCACAAACACACATTTACCAACGTACCATGTGTGTTACCGGCCGAGCAGACCCCCACCGAACAACATCACACGACCATGTGTGAACCGAGCCACGACCCCCAAACCACGACACATACACAGGTCATCCCAAAGTGGGCGGTAGGTAAAAACACTGCCAGTCCCTGCAATAAAGGGGGGCAACAAGGGTCCCCTCCCCCCCCCTCCCCTCCCCTCCTTCCTGCACTCCCTTTCTCCTGGCCGTACCCCCGCCTTCCTCTGCAATTGACCAGGGATAGGTTGGGCCCAGGGCTGTGTTTTCACTAGGGTACCTAGGCCAGGGGCAATGAATTGGGTGGTGGGTAATGGGGGGAGGCGCACCCTTCTTCATTACAGATATTGCATAGGCCCCCCCAAAACCTTATATATTGAGGTGCCCAGATCTTGGGGGGGGGCCATTCCCTGGAACCTCTATGGCGATTTCAATAACCACCTGGAATATTTGGCCCCAGAGCCTGTGATAGCAAAAAAAGACCTTTCCCCAGATCCCTGAATCAGGCCCAGCACAAGAAAGCAGAAGCCCACATATGTTTCTGGTTACCGGACCACAGAGGAATTTGTTCAATTCCAAAAAAACTCCCTGCAATTTCCAAACTCATTAAAAATTATAGATAACACGGAATGCGTGTTCGCTGGGGTCAACACTTCCTTGGCCGCTCTCTGAGTGCCCATATATAACTTCATTGGCATCGCTCTCTTTATGTGCCCATATATAACTTCATTGGCATCGCTCTCTTTATGTGCCCATATAT
>JAACNH010003578.1:0-28188 GCA_019447015.1 Hymenochirus boettgeri
ACACAAGCAATGTACCAAGAAGACAGGAATGGTGGGACTTAAGAAGGGCTTTTTTTTATTATTGTCGACAAATAGCAGGTCTTAAACACAAGCAAAGTATAAGACAAAATAAGGCTCAAAATACAATACACTATAATATGTGCAATGTAGGCCTCTGGTTTGCAGTGTGAAGCACACATCGATATGCAAAATAGGGGAAGAGAGACTTCTGGGTATTTTTCATGTTACCATGGTAGCCCTAAAGAAATGAGAAGCTTTAACAACATTTTATGAGCTTACTGAAGGACTAGAGAGCCAGAGGTATAGAATTTGCTTAAGGGCTACCATTGTAACATAAAAACTACCCAGAAGCCTCTCCTCCCCTTATTTGCATATGAGAAGAAGCTCTAGCTTCAACTCGCATCTGAGAGTGTTGTTGATGCATTCCTTAGTGACATCTCTCAATTGGCACGTCACATTGCAGACAAGGGGCCTACATTGCATTGATGATGGGTTTGCATATTTTTGAACAAGTTTGCTCCAGTTTTCTCCATTCTTCCATGTTCCTACAAAATCAGCATCTGCACTTCTTAGTGGAATATTCCCTCCCAGAATTCAGTAGTGCAGGGCTCCCCAAACCATAAAACCCCAGTGGTCTTTCGCCTTCTTGAATTTTACCTCAGTCCCATACAGTATTTTACTAGTAACTCTCCTTCCTTTGTATCACAATCGAACTACATTTTCACAACACTGTACCACACAGATTTACAGGCATCCCAGCTCTCCCTGAAGTTCAGGCAGTCTCCCTGATTTTATTGGCAGTTCCCTGACTCCCTGAAATAATATACAATCTCCCTGAAATGTGTTGTTATGAATTAGAGTGAGGGAGCACAATGATGTCAGAGTCTATAACAAGTGACAAAAACACTTACTGTAATAGTGAAATGACTTGTATGCATGTGTGTCTGACTGTTTTCATGAGTGTGTGTCTGTTGAGATGCCTGTGTTTGTATGCAAGAGTGTCTGACTGTATAGATGTGTGGGTCTGTATGCATGGATTATGCGTTAATCTTGGTGTGGGTCTTTAGGGGGTGGGTTTACTCTTGGTGTGGGTCTTTAGGGGGTGGGTACCCTCCCTGAAATGAGTTTTGGCAGGGTGGAATGTCTGGTTTTATCTTCCTTTCTCTTAGCTTTGGTCAAACTGCTATCATGGCTTTTTAAAAGTAGAACTATAGTGATATCAGGCCCATTTAAACCCCCTTTCCTCACCCAATAGTACCTATATTGAGGATCCAAACCCCTGTGTTTTTCTGTATCCATCAATCACCAGCTGTAGTGTGGGGTTAGCTTTGTTTTTTTGTTTGTTGTTCCTTTCTCATTCTTTGCACCGGTATAAACGTTAATCGTTTATGTCCAGTATAGCATTGCGGGATTGTGTAAAGGGAAAGAGTTTGTAAAAGGAAGTAGGCGAGATCCTCCCTATAATTCCTTGTGTAACATTTACCATTTCAGAATTAAAAACACTCTAGCAGAAGTGTATAAAAGGTTGGTAGAGAGATTCACACAGAGCTGCACTTGCTCTGAACAAATCCCCCATAGCAGATTTATTAGAGGCTGCACAGTTCTGTGTGAATCTCACCCACACGTAAGTATTTACCGCCAGTAACCAGGCTCTGGAAAATAGGCTTGCGATGGCTGTGCGAGTTTCTCTTCCGGTACTCATGCAGCCGCTGCAAAGTAAGGCTTAAAGTCGCGCTAAACTATCGTAAATTGGTTAGCGCGACTTTAAGAGTCTAAAAGAGCACCGCGTGGCACCAGCGCCCACTGGTAAATGATCCCACAGGAGTTTTATTACTGTTAAACACTTTGATTAAAAACAATGACTGTTGCATGTTACTGTTATTGATACATAAAGTTGGGGATGATCCAGGGATATTTCATTTGGGGGTCAGGAAAAATTTTTTTTTACTAATTCATCCTGGGTTTTTTTTGGCCTTCCTCTGGATAAACTGTTGGAAATTTGGGCATTGTTGAGTAGGTTGGACTAGATGGACTTACTGTATGTCTATATTCACCCTCAAATACTGTACTTATTGAAATGAATGGAGCTACTGATACACCAAACAAATGTACAGTAATTAACTATTCTAGAGTCCACAACACATTTCAGATTTACTTAAAATCACATTTTTTCTTACACACACACACACACTGTAATACACACACTCAAATTCACAGGCTCATAGTCCTGGCCCCACTATCCCACCCAGCTCTCAACTAAGAAGATCTTTGCTTATTATTATGTTGTATCTAAGCCCCATTCAGCACCTGCTGCAGTGACAATGTCAGTACCTCCTTCCCCACTCTCCCCCTAATAGTCACAATTTTTATAATAACTTATGTTTTCCCCCTCTATCCACTGCTTACCTTACTTACTTACTTGCAGCATAGCCTTACTGACACGCTGCTCCGGTAGGCTCCACCCCCTCCTCTTCTTGCACGACGAGGTCAATAGGAAGGCATGCTCATTGCAGAGCGTGCCTTCCTATTGGCCTCGTCGCCGACGGGGAGAAGGGGGCGGGGCCTACCGGAGCAGTATGTTAGTAAGGCTATGCTGCAAGTTACGCAAACCCAGGGCTTAACAACCTAGCAGCGGTTCAGGTCCTCACCCTGGGTAAAAGGTACTGACCAAAGAAGAGGAGTGGAGGGAAGGTGAGCATAATTGTCCTAGGTTGACTGGGACTTTCCCAGCCAATACTTAGATATTAGGGGCATCTGCAATGCTTTGGATCGTGAGCGGGCCACAGGCCGTGTTTTGGGCACCACTGATCTAGTTCATGCTTTATACCCTACCCATAATGCCTGTCTAATAGTTACACAGTAACATAGTATTTAATAAATAAAAGTTGATCCAGAGGAAGGCAAAAAATCAAACAAACTAAAAAGGGAAAAAAATCCTTCCTGACTCCAAATGACAATTGGAAATATCCCTGGATCAACCAGGACTATATGTTTAATTTTGATTATTTTTCTTTTATAATAACACAATTTTTATAATGGGAAGTTATTTTCAGCTGCATGAGACAGATAGATGAAATTTCGATCAGACATGGTGGTAAATTTAGTCCGAATCATGCGGTAACTGACCGCATGATTGGTCATGCTGAAAATTTGTCCGGGGGTCCTTTCATGTCCATCTGACAAAATAACGGGTTTTATCAGTTAAATCAGATTGTTACCTTAATCTATAACATTTTTGTGAGTTTTTTTGTCTGATCAATCTCCCGTCTACAACAAGTCAAGTAGTTTTTCTTAATATTTGTTCTAATAAAACAAAATTCTGTACGGTGTAACAGGTGAAGGGGAAAATGTTTGAAAACTGCAACATTAGCATTCTGGGTAAATCTCCCTACTGGTTTCAAATAATAATAATAATATAATAATAATAATAATACATTCTAGTTATAAACATTTTTGTGTCATTGAAGACTATAAATTTGTACTTCTTCCCCAGGACTTCCACAGAACAACCAAGTGATAATACAGACATAATGGAAGAAGATATTGAAACCACAGTGAAGTACTTTATTCTATCGGCTTATAAAGACCCAAATTCCAAAACTGTCTTTATAACCCTATGTATTTTTTGGTTTTTATTAACATGTTCGCTAATTTAGTATCAACCATTGTTCCCAATCTTTTTTCAACCTGGCACAAAGACCATATCGTGTTCTGGAAGCTTTGCACAGTCATTTGTTGTCAGAACCTTGGGAGGGACAGAATGTTGTCTCATTCCAGTCACAGCCTTTAGAGACACTCAGAACTTTAAAAAAATACCATTCAAACGTTGACAATTCTATCACCAAAAATTGAAAATGCTATTAAGATTTTAAAAATTCTGATTCAATCAGCTTATCGGAACTTCCATCGGAGGGACAAGATAAATAATTACTTGTAGGGGGTTGAGGAATATAACACAACATGAAAGGTAGCATGCATGGACTACACTTTTCAAATATGTATGTATGTATGTATATGTTTATTAATATAGTGCCACTTGGGGACGCAGCGCTGTACAGTATTAAAATACAATAAAGTCATACAAGGGGGATAAATACATTGATAGTTCATTACATAAATATATAAATTATATAAATACTGTAGAAGTGCTAGGGCTTTGCCACAAGAAGTAATGAGGTCCCTGCCCCGTAGAGCTTACAATCTAGTTCCAATAGTTCTAATATACCAATTATGTTTACACAACACCGCCCATTACTTATGGACCCGTGGGTATGTTGAGGTATTTATTTCAAGTATCTAAGTGGTAAAATTAGGTTAAAATGGACACAAGAAAAAAAAAAGTGAAAGGACAGAACAGTTCAGGTTCATTGGTCAGTTTCAAAAAAAGCTGGATGAGTTTCTGCAAACAAGGAATGTTGCAAGTTACTGGTATTGATACATAAAGTAGAGTTGATCCAAGGACATTTCTGATTGCACTTGGAGTCAGGAAGGATTTTTTTCCCCCTTCATAATTTTTTTTGCCTTCCTCTAGTTTAGCAGTTAGGCAGGAAATGAGGATATTGCTAGATGGGTTGTGCTGGATGGACATATGTCTTTATTCAACCTCAAATAATATACTATACTATACTATACTATACTATACTATACTAATTCTAACTGTTTCATCTCTACTTAATTTTTCAAAAAATCTCCTAAAAACATGATATTCTATGAAGATATACAATTTATAGTTGGCATTGTACCCCAGTAAAGTGGTGCTACGTCTGCAAAATGCAAGTTTGCACTTGGAGCACAGGCTTCCTTTGAGGCTATTTGCTTGCAGTTTCTCTGTGTGCACTGATGCAAGTGGTAATAGTTTTGGCATGATACTTTGGTTTAGATGGCTGAGATAAAACTTACCAATTCGCAGACCCGCTTGCAGAACAAACTGATTTCAACAATTAAAATTTGGAAGTTATGCTTCTGACCAGTGGAATATTGATATCGAAATTTGGAGTTTTGACCCAAAACTAAATATCAAGTCACCCGCTGGTGGAACAAACCCTGGTGGGTCCATTGAGCCATTTATTGGTCACCAGAAGTGACATCAATGAACTGGAAATCATACAGAAATATAATCATGTCTGGTAAATGTCCCTGATGGGTTGAAGAGATTTATTTTCCAATATGATTTGTTACACGGGTAATGAATCCTTTCTAAAATGTTTAATTAGAATGATGAAGTTTCTGTGATAGAAAAACACAAATATGTTCTATATAATAGTAAAACAAAATACAGTAATTATCGTTTTAACAAATTAAAATGTCTTGGGTTGTGCACAGGTGACAAAACAAATTAAGACTCAAAGGATGTAACATAATTTCCCTGGGCAATTCCTTCCTTTCTGATACTACCCACTTTGCTTTGGAATCCAGCTAATAAAGTTATATATAAAGAGTGGATGCTTGCATCTGTTTAAGACATTAAATACATTGTTTGCCTAATGCAAATATGGTTTATTTGTTAATGTGGATCTAAACCAGAACTTTTTATTATCTACAGAATCACAGGTAAAAAATATTTACTAAGTATTGTACATCAGTGCTCCTCACTGTTTATTTGAATCTAAAGTCTGGCTAGAAATAGGTGAGCATATATTTACTTTGAAAGATGTTTCTGCAACATTAGACAAGTGTTTTCCTTCTCTCTGCTAGATAAAGTAAAATGGGACATATTTGTAATCCAGTGATATCAGGATTTACAGGCATTGTGGGTAAATACTGTACCAGTTGGTATGTATTTGTTTATAGATATATGGGGAGATTTATAATGTGCCGTTCGTGTTACTTACCTTCGAGCGATCCCGCAATAAAATATGAGATGTAAACGAGATTAAATCTAGTATTGCATGGTGGAAATAGCAACGTTCTCTATAACCCGTGTAAAACACATGTTAACACGATATTACTTCGGGTTAACGTGGGTTTTACACGGATTTTGGCCATATTGGATCTCCCTGATGGCATCATAATTACATTGTGTATGATTTATTACATGTGTATCAGCAATGCATAGCAATGGAATTTTACAAATTTGGACTGTATAAGGAGACTGATGGATTGTCTAACCACACTAACAGGGAGATGCAATAAAAGTTCTTATCGTTACAAATGGGGCTTTTGCCCCAACCAATCAGATGTTAGCTTTCAAATAGTACATAATATCTGATTGGTTGGGGGAAAATTAGCACCATTTTTAACGATAAGAACTTTTATTACATCTCCCTGTAAGTGTTTCAAAGTATTTCAATATTATGATGTCACTTCCACAGTGGGTGAAGTCACAATTGCTATGGGTAAATATCCTCACCCGAATTTAATGTAGGGTATTCGAGCTTGAGTAAATCCCGAGTTTAAAAAACTTGAGCTAAATGTAGCGCAAATGCAATATTAAATGTCGATCCCCAGAAGGGATTTACTCTCAGCGTGAGTTTCAAAAGCATGCTCACAATGTAGTGCAATGCGATATTATATTGCGAGCGCTGGTTGTGCAGGTGTCTTTAGCGAGATCCACACATCTGGGTTTTGCAAAAGACGCGCTAACCTATATTAAACTGGATAGCGTGACTTTAACTGCAAAATGTTGCCTAGCACCCCTGGATGAATAAGCACATGAGGGTTTTATAGACATATTTATAAACGATCGCTATTTTCGCCATTTTGCTATCGCAATGACAAATAGCACTATTTTTGCCTTTCTTTTATTTTCCCTTTCGCCTTTGCGGAAAATTATCGTTCCGGCAATGTTTTTGCCTTATTCATTGCGTTAAGTGTGGTATCACTGCGAAAAGAGAAATTGCTCTCTAGTGTAATAAATAGCTGAAATTTCACCTTTTTGCCCCTTTTCACCCTTTTGTTGCATTTTTTGCAGTTTTACCAGAATTTCGGCCAAACATCATTACTTACTGGAATGTTCCATTAACATGACTATTTCTTACACAGCACTATGGTATGTTCCCATATTAATGGAACTGGTTTGATAATTAGCTGCAGTTTGCTGAATATAAGCAATATTACAAAAATTAGTCCTATTAATAACAGAGAAAATTCACCTTTTGAGTTTTACACTATTTATCATATCTTTGGCTGAAAAAACCGCGTTAGGCTATTTTTAAATAACAAAGATAAGTGTTCAGTGTGTATTAACCAATTTATTACTACTTTGAAAACCCACCAGGGAGTATTACCTATTTACCATCATATGTGCCGAACTTTTTCAGCATTATTAGTGCTACTTTTTGCTACATAATTTTCGCTTTTGATGACAATTCGCCTTTTTAATAACTTTTATAAAAAGAAAAGTTGAAAGTTTAAAAAATTGTGGTAAATGCTGGTGGGGGGAAAAGTTAAAATAATGCCCTTTATAAATATGTCCCTCAGACCCCCATGTGACTTTATTGGTAAATAAAGAAAATCAGAGCCTTAAATAAAAAGAAAATGCAATCTTAAAAAAGCAAAAAATAAACCTTAAAAAGCGAAATCTCAGATCGTATTACAGTAATTGCTGGAAAATAGTCTAACACCCCCCTGGGTACTTATTAGTATTGAGAAACACTCCACAATGTACTGACACCTTCCATGGACCCATTGGCAGGCTAAATAAAAGGCCACTTATGCGTCTTCGCCACCTTAGACTTGGCAAATTGGAAAGGCTGAACTTAACGCAATAAAACACTTTTCCATTTTATAAATATGCTTGAGCGGTAACCGGAGAGATGTTTGGCGAAAAATGAAATGTAGCGGTAATGACCTTTGATTATCGCTGCTTTATAAACAGCGAAAAGGCAGTGTTAAAAAAGGTGAAAAGTTTAACGAACCTTTATAAATATGCCCCGTTATCTTGACAAAGGGAGGTGGCATCCCCTGCAATGCTGATCACTTTCAGTGTGTTTTACAATAAATGGGTTATATCCCAAATTTAAGCATTTTTTACTGCCCGCTTTCTATTTTATAGAAATAACAGGCACATCAGACTTTTACAGTGCAAACCACAAAACTTAATCCGTAGTGATCTGCATTGTATTTCCATCTGCAATTGTAAATGTCTGACAGCCAGAAAATTACCATGTGATATTATTATTTTACACTGCGTTTTTTACTTTACTACACCGGGCAAAGTAACAATAAGAAAAGTATAAAACAATACCAATAGCAATCTGTATTTTGCAACCCGGTGCAAACAGCCAGCGATGTTTTATGCCAATAGTGGCTCTCAGTGCATCGCTAATTGCCATTTTTCTGTTTCGACACTTATAAAACCAGCTATTTGTTGACGTTTAAAGTGTTGCAATAGAATGGCGCTTTCGGCATATAACATCCCTTGCAGCGGCAGCCTGGTTAACTTCCACATTAGCTACGCAGCCACTGCAAAGAAGGAGGAAGTCACATTTACCGATATAACTTTGGTGAGCATGACTTAAACTCCAGAACAGGAGCGGTGCGCCCGTTTGTACATCGCCTTTAGAAATATACCCCCCGGTTTCTTATGTAAAATAATACATACTTTTTTTAACAATTCCCTTAGAAACGTATCCATCCTCAACCAGATTTAATAATGTTTCATTTTCATAATTTGTCCCCTCTGTGGTGCTGACATTTAAGATTTTTCTCAACCCAGCCAGACCCATAATGACAGAAGGCCAATAGGAAATTATACCTAGTTGGTTCAACAACTATTTTAAAATAACTTAGCTACACTTAAAGGACCTGTCCACCCTAAAAAAATAGTTTTTCTCCTAAGGAAGGTAGCCCTGCCCACCCCCAACCGCCGAAATATTAATTTTAAAAAATGCTCAGATCGATACTTACTGCCCTTTCTCTCCTGCGTCATCTCTGATCCCTCTCCCTGCTAGTGGAAGTTGCAAGCAGGGGCTGGACTGGCAGCCACGTCTGTAATTGTCTAAGATGCGGCCGATCACAGACGCGGCTGATGTCATTGAAGACACCGCGGGTGAGAAGGGTCTGAAAGTAGCGATTTAAGAATTTTTCTTAAGAAATTTTTTTGGCAGTTGGGGGTGGGCAGGGGTCATCTACCTTATGTCCAAAGGGATTCACGCTAGGTGCCACGACTGCAGAGCATGGATCCAGATGGTGGGAGGGAGGGGGGACCTCCCCTGCGCATGTGACAGTCCTTGATGAGGTTAGGGAAGCAGCAGGGACCGGATGACTCACTGACAGCTTCTACTCTTCACTTTCCTGGACATTGAAAAGACACTGCAGGAAAACCGTAAGGAGCAGAGATGTAAGGTAAGGATTTTTTTTAGACTACACAGTGGGGCCAGTAGTGGGTTAAATTTTAGTTTTGGGGGTGGACATGCCCTTTAATAATACATTTTTGTTCTTTGACACCTATATTTGCTATAAACCCAGTAAAAGCCTATGAATGTCTTCTAATACGTTTCTTCTTATAAACAGAGTTTTCATGGCACAGTTATTATTTTGAATACACAATCTAATACGTTGTATAAAGGCCGAATGGAAGTCACCAACAATACTGCCGTGCATTACTTTCTCCTGCTGGCTTTCAGCGAGCTTCACGAATTCCAAGTGTTACTTTTTATAATATTCTTTATAGTCTATATTATATGTATTGTGGGGAATGTTGCTATTATTGTTATCATTAAAACAGACCCATATCTTCATAACCCCATGTACTTCTTTATTAGTATATTTGCAACTTCAGAAATTCTGTTTGTGTTCTCCATTGCGCCCAATCTCCTTTCTAACCTTATGGGTTATATGAAGTCTATTTCATTTACAGGCTGCTTTGCACAGTTATGTGCCCTAGGTACCTTGGGATTAACAGAATGCTGTCTCCTTGCGGTCATGGCGTTTGACCGAGACTTAGCAATTAATTATCCTTTGCGCTATTCATCAATTATGAGAGATGAGTTCTGCATTCTGCTCGGAGTGCTTCCATGGTTTATATGTCTCACAATCGATTTGCTAATAACAATACTGTTTGCTGGCCTGGAATTCTGTGGTTCTTTAGAACTGAACCATTTTATGTGTGACTGGGGTGTTTTACAGCTCCTTCCCTGTATTGTGCCTCTTGACTTACAATGTATTGTCATCATCACAAACTTTTCTGGAATTGTATTGCCTTTTGTTACCATCGTTCTCTTGTACATTCATATCATCACCACTATTGTTAAAATGAAGAGTGAAACAGGTAAACGGAAAGCTTTCTCCACTTGTTCCTCTCATCTGATAGTAGCCAGTTTGTTCTTCGGTACGGCCATCATTGTTTATTTTACACCCGAGATCAGCAATCTGAAAAAGTACCTTGCACTGATGTACACTTTTGTGACTCCTTTATTGAACCCATTCATTTACACATTAAAAAACAAGGATGTGATCACGGCATTCAAGAAATGGAAATTAAAAGCAAAATTCTAACTATGAAGTTGTGCACCCAGATGGTTCTCATTAATAAATACAAGCCTGAATTAAACTGACTGTTTTTCGTGTCTCTGTCTTAAGGTTTTATTTGTGCTGCTCAGATTGTAAACAAATATAAGATGTTTATTTGACACTAGTCAGTTTGTTTCTCTGTAGGTGGTCAGTTCTTGTCTTTTCCAGATATTTTAATTTTTTGTGTATTTTATCTACTACATGATAGTAGTGAAGAAGTAAAATGGCACTTGGCATAAGAGCCAACACTTCCATTTTGCTCTTCCTCACAACTCCCAGTCTCCTAGACATACACTTCCCAGTCCCCTAGACACACACCTCCCAGTGCCCTAGACACACACCTCCCAGTGCCCTAGACTCACACCTCCCAGTGCCCTAGACCCACACCTCCCAGTCCACCAGAGCCACACCTCCCAGTCTAATAGAATCTCACCTCCCAATCCCCTAGATCTAGTAAAACAAGATTTTCTTATAATCTGCCAGGTGTATGAATGGAAAATTACCAATCCTAATGCCAAGGAACCATTAATATCAATTACTTGCAAATGCAAACAATCAATAAGGCAAATGATCGATTCCTACACAAAATATTTGGGGGCCGTTCGGGTAAGTGTTCAAATAATTCGCCAATGACAATTTCCTGTGAAAAAGGTTGCATGTGTATGGCCAGCTTTAGTCCAGGGCACCTCTTGACAGAGATATTCTATCTGTCTACAGCCAGATTCCATATTATACCTTATTTAGTCAGAAAAGTCAATGGCTAGTACCTCATATGTGTTGTATTTAACCCTAAAAAAGAACGCAGTGGCCACCTGTAAATCCCCCTAAAAAAGCCTCCTAACCCATTTTATGAAGTGAAAAACAAATTGTGATTTAGTGCATGATAGAGGGCATTATTGGCCCCCTGCAGCTCTGCACCATGTTGTTTCAATTGAAGTGGTCATTTTGAAGGGTATGTTAACTATGCCCCAAAACAAAAAGATTTCAGAATTTAGTGGATGAAAATGGCATTGCAATTCTTTGCCCCTTTACCCAATACTAGAGATGTGCCAGAGTTTCAACCTGACCATGGTTTCGAGTCGAAACTATCACTATTTCACTCTAGAAGAATTTCGATGGTGAAATACAGAATTTCGATCTATGTACCTGTTGGCAGAACTAACTAAGGAAGTTTTTTCATCCTTACAAAACACATTTGCTACAATTGTCTGATGAAACAGCAAGGCTATAGGAACCAGCAACCTTAAATAAAGGGGATATATCGTCAACCTGAGTATTCCTGGTTCAGCAAGAAATATACTTTTTTTTTTTACTTTTAGAGAAAAATCCATCCCTCTCCTAGATCTATTTAATGAACTTGCCTTACTACATCAGCTGGAAGACAGCCCTTTTATGAGTTCCAGAAAAGAACATTGGGCCAGATTTAAAAACCTGCAGTATCCCAAGTTTGGGATACCACGGCTGGTGTTAATGTACGATTGCAGCCTTACATTTATGACAAACGATCGTTATTCTAAGAACAAGCTTTACTAAAATACCATTACCAGGGTGATTGTAAATCTACGATCGTGGTCCTTAAAAGCATAGTATCACTAATTTTTACGACTGTGATTGTTCAATTAGGATCGTGGTTGTTTAATTATGATCACGGCCGTACATTTACAATCACAATTGGAATTTTACAATTGCCTTTTTGCAGTTGTGTGATTGTACGATTGTTGTGCGTTTGCGATTTGCCAATGTTGTGCTATGTTGTGGAGGAGCACACTATTAGTGTGAATTCAACAATTTATTAGTGAAAACAATAAACAACGTTTCAGAAACGCAAAAATGGGGTGGGTGGGGTGGGGAAACCCCTTCCTGACTCCAATCAGCAATCGGAAAAAAGTATCACTGGATCAACCAGAACTAAAGTATATGTATTAATATCAGTAATTCTCAATATTATATAGTATCCCTGTACTGACCAGAACTACAGAATATGTATTAATGCCAGTAATTCTCAATATTATATAGTATCCCTGTACCAACCAGAACTACAGTATATGTATTAATACCAGTAATTCTCAATATTATATAGTATCCCTGTACCAACCAGAACTACAGTATATGTATTAATACCAGTAATTCTCAATATTATATAGTATATATGTACCAACCAGAACTACAGTATATGCATTAATATCAGTAATTGTCAATATTTTGACACTTTTAGAGCTATTCAATGAACTTGCCTTTACCACATCTGCTGGAAGACAGTTCCACAGTTTCACTGTTCTCACTGTAAAGAAACCTTTCCTAACCTGAAGATGAAACACCAATCTTAAAGGATGTCCATTAGTCCTCTGACATGAACTATTAGTGAACAATACAGTAGATATATATGGCCCATTAATGTATTTGTATAAAGTGATCATATCCCCATGCAAACATTGCTTCTCCAATGTAAACAGCCCCTTTATTTAAAATATAAGTACATAGGGTATGGACCATAATAACACACATTTAAAAACAATTGAAGGATATATTACATAAAACCTCCATACTGGGAACATGTAATAGTCAGTGCTAGTCTACAAATCCTTATATAAGCAACAACATAAATAATCCAATAGTGGATAGTCAACTTATCTGTCCTTCGTCACAGTAAGTCAGTCGCTACCAGGGGGGGTACATGGTGCAATGAGGATAGGAGAGCCCAGCATGGCCGTAGGACAGCATGGCCGTGTAAGTGGAATGCTGAATGCGTTTCGCCTCAGACCGAGGCTTTTTCAACAGCGTGTGAGTTGTTTGCAGTTCCGGTAAGCATAAAAGCACATAAAGTGGACACATCTGCAAGGAGTTTGTATGTTCTCCCTGTGCTTGCGTGGGTTTCCTCCGGGCACTCCATTTCCCCCCACAATCATAAAGGCCTACTTATAGGTTGTATAAGTAAAATAAATGTGATTAGATTGTAAGCTCTTTGGGGCAGGGCCTGATGTGAATGTATAAATGTAATTGTAAAGCGATATGGAAGATGTTGGCGCTATATAAATCCACATTATTTATAATAATAATAATTCAAAGTGTCTACTTTATTTCCTGTGGCTAATGCATGTGTCCAGAACATATAATACAGAGTAATGGTATAGAGCCATTCATCCGACTTAACTCGTTTTTTTTAATTAAAAACCCCATGGTTGTTGCTTTTATGCCCAAACACCACAGTGAAGCAATATTTTAGGTTGGCACAGGCCCTAGATATATTGTAATGCTCTTTGTAGAGGAGGTGTTAGTTTAGACAAATAAAGTAACCATTTTTTAGGAGGAAAACATAGGACTGAATTGAAACACTCAATGATATATATACAATGATATCAAAAATCTTTTATTTATCTCTACATAGGCATATCAATTTAAAAATATATTCAGCCTATTTGACTCATCCTATTCAAGCATAGCACATAACAATTTAACTTCATCCCATCAGTCAATATCTAGTCAGTATCTAAAGTTCTAGCCACAAGGCAACAAACATAGTCAATATGGTACATTTCATGTTATAGTCAAAGTCCTTCCTAGAACATTAAATGAATTCCCCAATACTATGATGGAAAATTTCAAAAGGTCTTCCAATATTTACCCTTCCCATTGCTTAAAGCTGACAAGGGTTTACTATTGGAAAATCTGCGATCCTATAAAGAACCCAGATTAACTTGCCATGCTTCAATCCTGTTTTCATCAGTGCAGGGTACAGATTTATGGCCCATATTAGATAAGACATGGGAGCACAATACACCAGTCAGCTACTGTATATAGTTTAAAGCGAAGTGGGCTTAAAGGAGGAAAAAATCCTCCACAGAGCATAAAATAAAACAGAGCCTTCTTATAACAGAAGGTTCTTCACAGCCTCATACTATTAAAATAGCAGTAATCGAAGAAGTTCTTTTCAGAGAAATGGGCAGAGGCATTCAAAGTTTGACCTTTATGTCCTCTCTCATACAAAGACTTGACTTCCTGTCTAGCAAACAGCATCTGGACTAGCCCCCCTACAGGAAGTCTTTCTTTTGCTAAGGGAGAGGGAAGGGGCTGTGAGTGCAGCTCCATTGTGTGCCAAGTTTTTTTTGATTAGTTAAGACTGTCACGTATTTTACAAACAATCCAGGAAAACATTCTCAGAGAAATGTAGAGAGGCATGCAAAGTTTGTCCTTTATGTCCTCTATCATACAAATACATTACTTCCTGTCTAGCAAACAGCAGCTGGACTTGCCCACCTACAGGAAGTCTTCCGTTTGCTGATGGAGAGGGAAGGGGCTGTGAGTGCAGCTGCATTGTGTGTCTGATACATATATTTCTGGCAAGTTTTTTTGATTGGCTAAGGCTGTCACATATTTTACAAACAACGCGTAATTGGGTGTAATGCCTTCCTTAGGCTTTCTTTTAGTTTTATTTGGTCTAAACACATGCAGAGGTTTTAGCAGTGACAGAGGTGTGGTTAAACATTCTATTTTGACTATTCCAAATTAAAATAGGGGTTTTAGCTATAAACTTTATATATTTTGTCATGTACCTAATATAAATCAGTACTATACTTTACATATTTATGGTAATAGTAAGAAATGCCACACATACATAAACACCTTTTACTATATGTAATATTTTATAACCCCCACGTCTTTGGTAGCTCCTAAAAACTCAATGCATTCTCAATGAACCTATAAATATTCTTACACAGTAGGAGGGATATATATAATAAACAGCTTCACTGTTGATACAAACTAATTAGCTAGAAAACATAATGAGGCCAGACCTTTCCTGGTATTATTATCAGATTTAGTAATTGTCTGCAAGTGTGTTTTCATTAATTATTAATTTTCTCAAACAAACAAGTACCAAAATAAATTGAGTCTCACTGCACATGATTTCCCATGTGCAATCCCTAATGCACCTTCTCAAAATGTCTTGGCTAATCCTTTAACAAGGTCCTATAAAAGGTTTTGTGTTTTAAATCACTCCAGACTTTCAATAATTCTTTTTGTGTGCACAATCTTGGTAAGTAACTAATGGTTCTGCTGTAACAATAGCATATATGACATCACATGGCTTTATATGACATCGCCATGACTGTATATGACATTACCAGGACTGGTAACTTTGTATTTAACAAAAATAAGGTGCCATCATGTTGTTTTGTCTTTTTTTATTATCTTTCTTAATGTTTTTATCTCTGGAGACCTATTACAAAAATAAATGAATTTATCAGACTTTGAATTTTTATCCTTTGAATGTAATTTAGCTCATTTTTTATATGAGTTTCAGAAAAAAGGACCATTAGATACTGTAATAAAAGGTTTACTGTATTACAATATCTTAATGCCAGTCCTGATTTTCAACCATCTCACCTAAATTAAATGTAAACGTAGAGATGGACAGAATGTTTTGTCAATAATAATGCAAATTCTGAGCAGATACGCTCCTGCTTAGGTCAAGGGAGACATTGCTTTATTCTAATTAGGGATATTACATGGTATGGGGAAATCTTAATGATAGAGGTCTGGAAAAAGGTTTTGGAATCCTTACATTGGGAATAAAGCCTTTTCCTGGTTAAAATTCAACTTTATTCTGCAAAACTGCAGCAATCTCTCACTCAATACTGTATACATGGTTTATTTCAGTTGAAAAAGCATTTCTCAGTAAGACTTACTGTACAGGTATTTACATTTTGCTGGTAATTATCTGATTTTATTTTCAGGCACAATGGAAGGCATTAACAATACTGCTGTGAAATATTTTATACTACTGACTTTAACTGATTATCGCCAATATGAACTTTTACTCTTCCTGACTTTCCTGTTAATATACATAATATGTTTAATTGGGAACATTGCTATTATCCTTATAACAAAGATGGACCATAGTCTTCATACTCCTATGTATTTCTTTATCAGTATGTTTGGAACCTGTGAGATTTTCTTTGTGTCGTCTGTCGTTCCTGTTCTCCTATCGAACCTTATTGCAGATATGAAGTCTATATCATTTACTGGCTGCTTTGTACAGGTGTGCGCCATTGCAACTTTTGGAGCGACAGAATGTTATCTCCTTGCGGTCATGGCTTTTGATCGAGACTTAGCGATTAATTATCCTTTACACTATTCACGTATTATGAGACGTGATTTCTGCATTTTGCTTGTAGTCCTTCCATGGGCTCTTTGCATAATAAATGCTTTAATTGCAACATTTTTCACCACTGGTTATAAATACTGTGGGTCAAATAAACTTAACCATTTTATGTGTGAATTGGGTCCCTTACAGCACGTGGCATGTGTAGTGCCTCCTACCAACAGACTCACTGTAACAATTACAGAAATCTATGGGATAGTTTTACCTTTTTGTATCAATATACTCATGTACATTCATATCATCACTACTATAGTTAGAATAAGGGGTGAAAAGAGTAAAAGGAAAGCTTTCTCCACTTGTTCCTCTCATATCACAGTAGCCACTTTGTTCTATGGCACGGCCAGCATTGCATATATGGTTCCTCAGACCAACAATATGTCTAAATACCTTTCACTAATATACAGTCTGGTTACTCCTTCAGTGAACCCATTCATTTACACACTGAGAAACAAGGATGTGGTCACTGCATTTAGAAAATTAAGCAAACGTATAAGTTAATGTGAAGTTTAGTTCAAATCTGAAACTATGGAAGAAATGAAAGATGCAAGACTAACATGAAATGTTGCCTGAAGTCCAGTTATCCCTCTTTCTGCTTCCTGGTTCTTACGATTAGGAGCTGTCAGTCATGAATGTGACAGATCACATAACATCTAATGTCGTAATGTTATTCCCCTACCTGCCTTCTCTGAGAATGTGCAAGGTTTGGAAGCTTGGAGAGGAGACGGAAACCTTTTGAATGGATAGGGGTAGAAGAACATGTATTTGCATAACAGGTTAGTCCTACTACTGGGGGTAATTCACCTGTATATAATTTTCCATTTAAGGGATGAACCTGTCCTTCAATTGAACTTACTGGAGAATGCCACCACCCTCACTCAATGTCAACATTTTTTAGCAGTACAACTTTTAAAGGATTCTAGTGGGTACAAACCGTTTTAAAAGAAGACTAAACAAACATGGTTTGACCCTTACTATGAAAGATTTCCTCAAGAAAGCCCATGCAATATAAGATACTATTCCAGTGTGTCGCATTTACTTACATGTCAGACGTTTGTAAATAAGAAGAGTCTGTAAAAAAGAAGGATTCCATGTTGCTGCCAACATCTGTAATTGTCAAAGAGCCATGTGATAAATCACACCCTATGACCATCCCCCCCTGACCTCAGTAGTAACTGTCTCCATTCTCACCACAGAACCTTTTACATATAGTAGATGTTTTCACAAAACATGAAAGAATCAGACTAAAAGCAGATGTTTAAAGTTTATTTTTCATCCAGCATGAATGACAGAAAGAAATTTGTAGGCAGAAGACTTAAAGGACAATTACATTCGCCCAGGGCCTCCCCTTTCCAGGGAGGCTGTTGCATCCAGTACATAAAGGGTTAATCATTTTGTAAAGAGTTAAACAAAGCTTGTTATGTATGCACAACTGTCTTCCTTACTCACAAAGTAGTTAAAAAAGTTATTTTGGAAAATGAAGGCCATCAGTAACATAAGTTGTGACCATTTATGGAACTTTTAGAGTGTAACCTAAGCCACCATAGAGGTATATAGCTTGTCAGGATTCACACACATTTTGGTGGAAAGTGGTAGGAGACGGAGGTAAGCAGACATACACATTACACTTTACACTACACACACACACTCTCTATACACACACATCCACCATAATAGTCTAATTATGCTTAAAGTATATATTTATTATTTGTAGGATGTCTCTAATATACTTGACTGTCTTTTTACTTTGCATGATTTGTAACTACTCCATACAATAAATCCTTATTTGATATATCACCTTGGTGAGTGTTATTATGAACCATAACATAACTTATGATAACTTACACAAAAGAAGTAGATGGTATATTATTATAATACACATATTTTTACATCAGTAAAGTGTATTTTTACAGAGGCATATGTAATAAAAACCTAACTGATGTGTCCGTGCTGTGTTCCGTGTGTGTGTCACTGCTGTTCCTATGTTCTCACCACTAGAGAGAGAAACCCTGGATTTGGGACAGAGTGGGGGACCCTGGATTTGGGACAGAGGTGTGTGTGTTGCTGCATTCCTTCAATAAAGTGCTTTTTTTACTCAGGCTCTGACCACTGACCTGACTATTTTTCCCCCAAACCAACTGTCAATACTGCATACAGCATACAGCACACCAACTGTCAAATTCCTGTCAAAGCAAAACTGCTTACAGGAATGCTGAAATGTAAGATGGTTCAAATTGGATATCTAATGAAATAGGGGGCAGATCAACAACAAAAAAAAAAAACGATACAGTTATAGTTGTCATGAATTCTAGTTTTCGCTAATGGGCAATTTAAAAAAACAAATTTGCCAGTGTACATACCCTTTAAGGCTATTGCTGAAGCCAGGAGGAAGCCTGCCAGACACAGTTTTCTTAATGCTAGCACTCCTCATAGAATTGATTTTGGGAACTATGAATTATTAATACAGGTAACGCACCTCCAAAAACTACAGAAGTTTGAAAGCTTACAAATGTAGGAATAATCTGCAAAATCATTAAAGATAAATAGAAGTTCCAGTGGACCCAACAAACACACAATAAGCAGCAGGGGCGGAGGGTGACTTTTTGAATAGGGAAGGCTAAGGAAGTATTATTTTTAGGCCACGCCCCAGGCCACACCTACCATATATGTAAATAATACGAAGTGAGTATTGGTGCTGCACTTAGCACGGCACAATTTTTAAGCCACATCCCTTTCCTTGACCCAAGGCCACACCCACTTTTTTTTGCATTTTACACAACATAAATTGATAGTTTTAAATTTTATATTTTACACAAAATGCTTGGCACACAGAAATGGGCAATATACTTGGCACAGAGAAATGGGCAATAATATGCTTGACACAGAAATGGGCAATATGCTTCGCACACAGAAATGGGCAATAGTATGCTTGGCAGTTGGCACACACACAGTACAATTTACAGTTACTTGTCTTTTATCTTGCTGCTAAACAGTTTACCTGTTGAGGAAAGGCTCTACATCACATGTCCAGGGAAGCTCTGGGGCAGGAGGGGGTGGAGCTCTGTCTTCTGATTGCCTAGCCCGGCCGGGCAGTCTCAGTAAAGTTTTTGTAAAAAAAAACAGGAACTTCCTGTTATTGAAAAAACTTTATTCATACCGACACTGCACGGCGGTAGAAATCCAGGAGTTTAGGAGGGGCTGCCAGGACACTGACACCAGCACACACCCCACCCCCACCCCCAGAAATGGAAATCAGCAGAACCACAGATATACTGTACTAACCTGGGTCTACCAGGCAATCCACTTTGCAGGGGAAGAGACAGAAGGTTGGAGGCACTTTGATGCCAGATTGAGGAGGTCCCATCACTTGGACGAAACACATCTGGTGGAGCACAGTTTTATGGCCTCCAACCTTCTCTCTCCTCCCTCCAAAAAGAATACTGCTGCTATTATTATTATGCACTTTATTTGTGTTTGTTGGTTTCTTTCAACTGTAATTATTGGCAGGTCAATAGTTACTTGACAACTCTGTCAAGGAAGCAGCAAGAGAATTGTAAGCAATGAGATTGTAGTTTACACTTACAACTGCTAGGTGTTTGACTGAAATATTTTACGAAAGGGGCAGAGCAATATAACCATCACAGCATGGGGGAAGCAGCATTTGCAGAAAAAAAACAGTTATAACCAAGAAATTATTTATAGTAATTACATTAATAAATTCCTCTAATCTGATCTTAGTGAGACAAAGATTTATGTGGAAGCTCCGTCTAAGGTTCCATATGATATAACTGGTCACCTTATTTGCAAGCTGGAACCAATGATCTTCTTGCTTTACCATTGTTTTTGCTTTTTTAGTTCCAAACCAGCAAGTTCTCTTCCGAGGAATTTTGAATTTTTGGAAAAATTTAAGGGATAAATAGCAAAAGTAAGCAAGTAGAAATGCCACAGGGATCTGGAAAGCACATACATATAACTTGTTATAATGTCCCATGCACTCCTTTTGTTTTTAGACTTGGTGGTGCTGTTTCCTTTGAACTGCTAACCACTTGCAATTAATACTTATGGTTATTTAGAAATAGTAGAGAGACGACCCCCTTACAAGTGATTATTCTTTATTGTGACTTGCTGGCATGCACAACTTTCGGGGGTCCTCCCCCTTCCTCAGGTGCATAAAACAACACATAAAGTGCAAAACTATATACTTGTGTCTCCTCCCCTTTCAGGGTGGAGTTTTTAACATTCTTTACGTGATTGGTTAAAACAGTTTTCAACATTCTTTACAGTGATTGGTTAAAACACTCTTTCCTGTGACTCTATTAAAACATACTTTACTGTGACTAGTTTAAAACATACTGTAATCCAAAGTTTCACTAAGATTTATCATATTTAAAATCATTTAATACTATTAAATACTAAATGATTTTAAATATGATAAATATTAGTGAAACATTGGATTACAGTATGTTGTAACCTAGTCACAGTAAAGTATGTTTTAACAGGAAAGAATGTTTTAACCAATCACTGTAAAGAATGTTGAAAACTCCACCCTGAAAAGTATATAGTTTTGCACTTTATGTGTTGTTTTTAAGCACCTGAGGAAAGGGGGAGAACCCCCGAAACATTGTGCACGTCAGCAAGTCACAATAAAGAATAATCACTTGTAAGAGTGCGTCTCTCTACTATTTCTAAATAACCATAAGCGCATACATATAATATAATGTATTTACAAAGAAAATTAACTTTCTTTACACGCAAGCTATTTTCGAGAGTTCCGTCAGAACTTCGTAACTGTTAGTTCAGAGTCAGAACCGAGTTTGACTAGGAACCAGACTTCATACCTAGTTATAAGCTGTTTTGTTAAATTTTAGTATTTTTGCCCAAACTTATGTTTGCTACAAATACTCAAAGAACCTATAGTGTGTACAAACAAATTCAATTTTACAAATCAGAAATAATAGGGCCCTTTTTAGACAAAATCCTTTAAAATGGTTGCTGTGAGCCTTTAGGTAGATATTGGCATATAATAGAAATTAGTTTATATCTGTTCTCTCCACCCCCCCACCCCCCCTTTAAAAATTTCCAGGACAGGATGTTAAAATGCTTGGAATTTGGTGCAATTCTTATTAATTATGGGTGTCATTACACTCTAGCCAACCTACTTACCTTGAATGTATGGTAAAAGGGTATATTACTTATTATTTCATAGTAATTAGGTACTTCCAATAAATAATCTTGGAAGACATCAATTATACAAAATGATCTGTTTTATTAGTTGTTTTGCATTTTCTACGAAACAGAAATGTTTACTATAAAATATTTTAAAGCACTATACAACATATATCCAAAAAATCTGATAATAGATCTATAGAAGTCAATGGAAAATAAAAATCCAAAAGTTCCAATTAAAGGGTAACTGTGGCCTCTAATTCTTCCAAACTAAGGAAAATAAAAAAAGCCTTCTGTTTTACCTTCAAAATAAAACTGATATCACATCTCTAGATACAATTTGTGAGAAGTTATTGCTGGTTCAGCAATATTACTTCCTGCTTGAACACTTCCAGTTTTTAGCCATGTGACCAGTTTGTAGTCAGGTGACCAGCCCCTGTCTGCATTAATAGGCTCCTCTTCTCAACTGTCAATTTTTTTCCTCCAGGTACTTCCTGATTTCCCCAGCATTAAGTCTTTACTGAACATACTTCTCCCCCGGGGCGGAGCAGAGGTAAGGTGATGACACTCAAGGTACTGGAAGCAGGAAGTTTAAACATTCCCTCCATATATCATTTTTCACAGACTTTGCCCTACATTGCATTAGCACAAATTAGCAAAAAAAAATTCTCTCTCCAAACTCCAACACTGTTCGCTCTCCTTCTGAACTCCCAAACACAGGATATCTGAAAGTTCTGATACTGCGGGTTATCATAAAAGAATGATCACCCTAAATAGCGTTTGACAAAAAGCAGAGGCAGAGACACACTACAGTAAATTGCAGATGAGAAAGAGGCTATGCAGCATGGTATGTGTTTACAGGGGATTATAATTGTGATTGACTTTATGTCATTTTATCTTACTGAATTTGGGTATCCCAACTCTCCCAGAAGTTCCAGGAGTCTCCTGGGTTTAGGTTGATACTCATGGATACCCCCGGGTATGGAAACAATCAGCAGCACAGCATTCTAAGAGGTGTCCCAGGTTGATAGATGAGAGGCCAATCGCATTCCATAGCTCCATCCCCACACGCACCCATAAACATTTGTCTGCACTGCTGGGGCATCTTTCTGACTGCTTCCTCTTCCTCCAGAGTCTCCCCATGAACCCCCTACAAACAAGACTTTTAGTTACTGAATATAGTGCAATGTGGCTGTGTTCAGGGGGGGTCAATGCTTCAGGTACACCTTTAGTATTTCACTTGGGTCAGTTTGCACAAATCTGCTGCTGGTGGTGCTGAAATTATAGGCCACATTTATATAGGCGCGGTATCGTTTTTAGCAATACAGCGCCTTTAAGGATCGTTATAACGATTGTAAATTTACGGCCTTGATTGTAAATGTCCGATTGAGAACGTAAAGCTACTACTGTGATCCTGGATTTACGATCACTCGTAATATACCATTGCAGTAGTTTACTACTGCATGGTTTTCCACGGACGAACGCTCGTACATTAACGATCATTTTACGTAACTATACGATCACAGCCATACATTAACGAAAACCGTACCACATGTTTATAAAACCTGTTATGTATGTGTGTGGGCACATGTCTGTTTGTCTGCATGTATGTGTCTGTCCGCATGTGTATTCCTGCCAGCATGTTTGTCTGTGTGCATGTGTGTATGTCTGAAATTCACGCTATTCTGCACAGCCCCTATGACTAATGACCTATTGGAACACTGTAAATCCAGTGGTGCCTAGAGATGAAAAAAATACAACTAGCAACAACAACATAGGAGCTAAAGTTATACACCCTAAAAAAAGGACCTGTACAAAAACCAGGCGCATCCAATTTGCACGGTCAAAAAATAAAGAAAACTTTTATTCACATCCAAAAATAACACCACCATGTCCTTTTACCCCAGCGAACACAAAAACAACAGTGCATAATACAGTACAAAAACAGCCTGAAAATTCTACGATAAAATATCAAGATATAATGTACCACGGTCGGGCATCCCCAGGCCACTAAAGGAAGATAGGCAGGCAACAAAATCCCGAATAAGTAAGTATGACATACAGTTGAAATGTCAAGTAAGTCCCCACATCCCTCAGGCCATCTGAGTAGAGGACCAACGTCTTAAGACTTTGATCCTAAGATCTTTTCCCTATCATGTCAGGGCACACCTCAATGTATACATATATGCATTATAAGCTTTGAAACTTTATTTATGTACATTTAATGTATCTGTATAATGTTTTGCACTTATTCCCCTGCTTGTTTACTCTGTATTTTATAATGTATAGCACTGCGTACCCAAGTGGCGCTACATAAATAAAATTATACATGCATACATACATACAGCACCTTCCCCAAATACTTTAACAATAAAAGGATTTCTAACAATGGGATGAACAAAAGGCTCTTTTCACATTTTAAAAGTCTTTGTGGGATTCCCTTGGCCAAGGGGTAGGATTAGCACCCTTCTTGGTCAAATATCTAATAACCCTCCAGTTATATCTGTTATATTCAGTTGGATCAACTGGACTTAAAATTTAGTCCAGTTGATCCAACTTAATACAACAGATATACCATGACCTGGATGAATGAGAACCTTCGCAAGCAACCCTCCAATTAGAAAAACCTAAGAACCTTTGAAGAACCTTTTAGTTGGAAGGTCTGGTTTTAATGCAGCAAAAATCTTAGTGGAATCTACTGATAGGCCTTTGTTAAAAATGATGAACCCCAAAAAGGGAACCTGCTAACGTTAAAAAACACGCTTTTTACCTCAATTTCTTTAAGACTGTTTTAATGTGAACTTGATGTTTCTGTAAAAAAGTAAATTAAAATATTATCAAGGTAAATCATCACAAACTTGCCAAGATACTTTTGGAAAACACCATTAAAGAGCTTGCATACTACAGTAGATTACAATCAGATCTCATTCTAGTTATGTCAATATATGAGGCTCTTGATTTGGATATTATCAAAAATGGTTGATTTTCTTTAAAGGTTTCATTTACCTTTAAGGCTCGTACACACGCTCGATTTACGAGCGAGGCACGACTCCCGACGGCAGAGTGGCACACCTGAAGAATGCCCGTTTCAGGCGAGAATCGGCCATGTGTATGCGCTCGGTCAGGGGTCGTTCGTTGATCTGCCTGGCGAAAATCAAGCGTGTGTACGAGCCTTTAGATAGAAACTTTAGCTTTAATTAACTCTCAGATAGGGAAACAATTGAAAAATGCATAGCACAGAGCTGTGCTAAAATCTGATTCACTTCATTATCCTCCTCTTGCACCTCTGTATTATGTTGCTTCTAGAAATTGAAAATCTCTATGAAAGAGATAATGGTGAAGGATATGCAGATGGAATGCAATGTGTGAGAGATTAAAATGAAAGCATTTTTAAGGAGATTTGGGGAAAAGCACGATCTAAAAGACTGTTCAGATTAAAATTAATCTTGTGGAGCCAGAGAAATGTTAACAAGTTGATAACTTACATAATATTTTCAAAAAATAGACAACAATTTCACTTAATGGATGGTTTCCAATTACTTACTGGATCGTGGTTCCTTAACCAGGGTGAGGAAAAATTCTGAGCAATTTGGAATAATTAGTAATCATTTTTACAGTAATTTCAGCTGAAGTAGCAATAGGTTCACCCTATCTATGTCTCAGACACATATAGGTTGAGGAAGCCTTACCTCAGGTATACCTAAGAAATTAGTAAAATCAATATCAACGAAGTTACCTGCTGTTCCATTGACTAAAAAAAGGCAAAAAATATAACTGCCACTAACATCATTAGACACATGGGGAATAAACAGTCCACCTACATGAGTTTCTTCCATAGGAACAGAAGAAAAAGTAGCAGTTGGTTGAGTTACTGTGCAGGAGCACTAATAAGTAGTGATTTGTCTCACAGAGTCTGCAGTCAATGCAAATAGCCAATAGAATTGATTCATCCAGGGACTTGGGATCCAGGAAAAATGATTCACCATCACATGTTTTATAGCATCAGAAAGTTGTTCTTGAATCTCTTCCATAATGGAGACTACATGCCATGTTATAATGTAATGCTCTGATAATTCTTAAATATTAATTCAGTGCAGATAGCCTAATCATCACCACTATCATCACATATAGTCAAGTCCCTGTTTGCCTGGATGCTGGAAACACCTCTCAGAAAGTTGTCACCGGTAATTAGAACGCAAGGTATCTACAGTGAGGTCTGGAATACTCAAGATGTCGAGACCAAAGGGCATAATTGAGCATAAGAATAGTTATCAATAAAACGGATAGGCAAGGTACAGGAAGACAAGCCAGAGATGTAGACAGAAACAGAGCCAAGGGCCAAATACACAAGTCAAACAGTAAAAACTGTTAGGGATAAGGTAAGATACAATTAGCAAGCAAGGGTCATTTCAGGCAGCAAAAAGTATTCCAGGTCAAACCAGGTTTTAATAGAGAATCAGAATAGAAAATCACACCATGAGGAGGCTAATGCTATAATGGGCAATGAATACACAACTAGTTAAGGCTTTTTAAACTGCAGCAACCAATATTGTAAAATTTTTTAAAAACTTTTGGCTCTTCTTATCATCTGCACTCGCCGATAGAAAAGATAACAAGGAGCAGAACCAAAAAGACACGAGGCAGATAGATAGCCTGTAACCCCCGGTAGATCACCGAACTCTGTGAATTGAAGAACCTGAAACAGACAACGATTAATGAACTCTGCTGTGAGCCAAAGAATTGCTGTAAACCACCGGAAGTTCCCAAGGACAGCCAGTATGCAGTAGACCGACACGGGAGGGAGAAGGAAGTAAGAAACAGCAAACGCTCATAATAGTATGTAATCTTGGGTTAACGTGAGTCTTACACTTATTTTAGGGAACTGTGTCATTTCAAAATGTTTTTGGAAAGAATACAGACACAGCGCATCCAAAACAAATCCCCTTTGGTTAAGTTTTGCACCTCTTATAACAAAACTTAATGGAGCTTTGCATAGGGCGTAACAGGAGCACAAACTGGGATTGTAGAAATGTGACGGCGATTTTAGATCTCTCAGTTATGTACTAAAAGAAAATTAAGATGATAATGCTTCTGTAAGTTGGAAGTAATGCCAGCACAGTAGCATGAGCAACAGTTACAATGCAAATGCAATTCCAGCATTTGTTGCTACAGTACTGAATATTAATAAACAGAATTCCCAAGCTTTAATGTTGACACTAATTGATTAAGTGAAAAACACAATTAAGCCATTTACTAAACCTATCATTGTCAGATATAGTAATTGGCTAGAAATGTGTTTTCATGCTATTGGTTCTTAATTTCCTCAAACAAACAAGTACCAAAATAAATGAAGTCTCACTGGACATGATTTCCCATGTGTGATTTCCCTACATTCTCAAAGGTTCTTTGTAAAGCCTCTTACAATTACAAGAACCTATATAAGGTTTGGTTTCTTTAACCACTTTAGACTTTAATCAACTAACGATCTTGGTAAGTAACTAATGGTCCTACTGTAACAATAGCATATATGACCAACTTTACATCGTCTTCAACAAAGGCACCAGCCATCATCTTTCTGTCATATTATTTTGTCTTTCATCATCTCTCTGGCATGTTTATTTGGACAGAGGTCTATTACCAAGATATAAATACTGTATGTCTTCAAATTATGAATGTTAGCATTTGAACGTTATTTAGTTAGCTGTTTGTTTCTGCTAGAATAACAAATGTTTTTCCTCAGATGTGTTTATTAACCCCAGGTAATATCTGTATCATTTTATCTAGAGGGGCAGTAACTACTACAATGACTACAATGGTTCATTCAGTGTGAAATGTAGGGAGATGCTGTCAGGCAAGTTAAAGATGAAGAGACCCAGTAAGGAGTTTTGTTTTAAGACCAGTGTTCCCTCTAAGCTGTGTGCTCATTTGCACATAAAAAAAACTTGGCAGACACAGGTTACAGTGGTGTACACATAAAACTCTGCTAGAATTTAAGCACTGTGGTCTATGCAGGCTGATAATATACACATGAGCACACAACCAATATTAAATTAGAGCGAACATTGTAACATGTCCACCCTTAAAAAAAAAACAGTCAATAGTTTTCAATCCTAACTGATATATTATTCCCTATTTTACCTGCATTACTAACCAGATATTTAAAGATAATTATTGTCCCCATTCTGGCCCCTCCCTTCCTGCAGTAAATCAAGGCTGTGACAAAAGACATCACAGTTAATGATTACTTTTGTTTCCACTGCTGCATTAGATTAGAACTTATAATTATATATATGGTTACAAATGCATGTAATAACTAATAAACTAGTAAATATAACAGTTTGGGTTGCAGTGCAGGCAGATAACCAGTATATATATATATATATATATATATATATATATATATATATATATAT
>JAACNH010003579.1:0-28187 GCA_019447015.1 Hymenochirus boettgeri
CAGTAGGTGTGTGTACCTGGGTCTGGTTGAGGGGGTATGTCTTTTTTGTGTTTACAACCATAAAACGATCTTTTATTGACAATAAAACTAAATTCGTTTTTTTTTTACTTTAGTTACCCTTTTAGTATGGCTGCCACAGTAATGTATAAGTAAATCAGTAGGTGTGTGTACCTGGGTCTGGTTGAGGGAGTATGTCTTTTTTGTGTTTACAACCATAAAACTATTTTTTATTGAGGATAAATCTAAATTAGTTTTTTTACTTTAGTTACCCTTTAAGTATGGCTGCCACCATAATGGATAAGTAGATCAGTATGTGTGTGTACCTGGGTCTGGTTGAGGGGGTATGTCATTTTTGTGTTTACAACCATAAAACTATCTTTTATTGAGGATAAATCTAAATTATTTTTTTGACTTTAGTTACCCTTTAAGTATGGCTTCCATGGGAATGGAAAGGTAGGTCAGTAGGTGTGTGTACCTGGGTCTGGTTGAGGGGGTGTGTCTTTTTTGTGTTTACAACCATAAAACTATCTTTTATTGAGGATAAATCTAAATTAGTTTTTTGACTTTAGTTACCCTTTAAATATGGCTTCCATGGGAATGGAAAGGTAGGTCGGTAGGTGGGTGTACCTGGGTCTGTGTGGGGGGGTTGGGGGTATCACCATTTATATTTATGACCATGAAACAAACTGTTTTGAAATATCCACATTTGAGGATTGTTGACATTATAGTCTATGGGAAAAAATGTCCGGAAATTCACCGATAACGCCGTAACGCTTCTGCGGATTACTCAGCTAGAAGATAGCACACTTCTCTCATATGCCCCACACGTCTGTACCGAATTTCATGTTTCTAGCTCAAAAACTGTGGGAGGAGATACGGTCCAAAAAAGTGGATGAATAAAACGGAAGATGAAAAAGAAGAAGAAATAGAAAGAACAGTAATTTGGCTTTTTCAAGCCAAATTAATTCATGTATGTAATCCACATAACAAACATAATGTACGTAATCCACATAACAAACATAATGTACGTAATCCACATAACAAACATAATGTACGTAATCCACAGAACAAACATTATGTATGTAATCCACAGAACAAACATCATGTATTTATAATCCACATAACAAAATTCATGTATGTAATCCACACAATAAACATGTACGTAATCCATATAACAAACTTAATATATGTAATCCACAGAACAAACATTATGTATGTAATCCACAGAACAAACTTCATGTATGTAATCCACATAAGAAACATGTACGTAATCCACATAAGAAACATGTACGTAATCCACATAACAAACGTCATGTACGTAATCCACAGAACAAACATGTTTGTAATCCACAGAACAAACATCATGTATGTAATCCACATAATAAACTTCATGTTTGTAATCCACATAACAAACATCATGTATGTAATACACATAACAAACATCATGTATGTAATCCACAGAACATACATGATGTATGTAATCTACAGCACAAACATCATGTATGTAATCCACGGAACAAACATAACGTATGTAATCTACAGCACAAAAACCCAAAAACAACATTTATGGAATCTACTAAAAAATATAATCAGGCTCATTTACCCAGAGCCACCATCTCTCTGGGTATCGCGTTTGCGAATGTGGGTAAATGCAAAAGTTTATCAAGTCTTTTGAAAACTACCAAAGAAAATCAGTGTGGTGTTTATTACATTGTGTAACATTAATTGCGTAACACTAAAAATGGGCAATACGGATCAGTGCAAAAGCAAATTACCATCATTTACAGTCACATTTTTAATCTTGTTCCTCAAACTCAATAGAAGGAAAAGGATAGGGACATGAAGTAAAGAGAGACAGCGCTCTGTATAGGGGTAAATGCTTAAGGTAGAGTTCAGGGGATGTTCTCAAGTAACCAGTCAGACCTGCATGGGCAGAGATCTGGGGGATACAGAGCTTCAGGGACCCCTGGGACTATGGTAAGTATAACAATCTTAGGATATAGGGGGTCCTGAAGGTAAATATAAATTCTAGGGGGAGGGGAATATGCCCTTTAAATTCCAGAAACTGGCCATTATCATTCGTCTTTCTATGTATCTAAAGATGACACTGTTTTAATTCAATAAAACCACTACAGTAAGCGCCCCCCTCCCTTTTATACTCATATGTACATCCTTCCAGGGATAGATTTTATTAAATCTCCAACAGAGGGGTAGTTAAACATGGGGAGAGATTGATAGCCACCCCTGCATCCACAAATGCCCCTAGACAACGGTAAATATGGGTCTACTTCCCCCTTCCTTTATCACAGGGAGATACAAAGTATTTAAATGAAGAATTCATCTATTTCTTCCTGAGTGGATCACACTGAGCATGTCTGTGATCACTGACCTAAAGGAGAGGCAGTAACTGTAACAATAAATTACAACTATAACAATAAATTCACTGTGACGGGGATATTAAATTGATTATAATATTTACCTTTTGCTTGCACTAAAGATGCCCATACATTAAAATTTACCTGCCAACCCATCCTGAGATATTAAATCAATATTTCTGGAACCGCTAACCGGCATAATATTGCCAGACCCATTCATTTTGTGATTAGAAATACTGATTGAATGTCAGGGGATTGGTTGGCAGTTCTAATGTATGGGCACCTTGAAAGGTCACTATTCTCACTCAAACAACTTTATATTTTCTGAAACTACAATATGACAGAAGTAAAATTGTGGTACTCGCATATTTATCTGTGCTTGCCGTCATAAAATTATTAATCTTTATTCACTGCTCCTAACTGCCACCCACCTCCCTTACTCACTGCCTTCTTGTAGTGTGACACTTATAAGCTCTGCACAGCCTCACCATGGACACTGCTCTGCTTACACATCTCCTCTTCCCTCCCCCCTTCTTTCTTTTCTCTGCTGATTCTCTTAAATGTTGCAGAATGTGTGCTGGCAGGCAGCCAAAGATCCTAGTAAGAGGTCAGGGATGGGGAACATGTTATAATTTATCCTTCTGGAGTGACAGGTCTCTCCCTGTAAACGCTGTAATTTCAAATGATGATTTCTCAGAATCTACAGCTCAGATTTAAAATAGGAAAAAGTTAGTAGTAGTGGGATCGTACTGCATCTAAAGGTACAATTTTTGAAAATTCGATTATTTGAAGTTTTAGATACCCTTTAACCCCTCGTTAGTTCTAGCAGTCTAAATACTTTTCATCCATAAATGGATGGCAGATTAGGTACAGGTAGCCTGTAAACTTCATGTCTATGCTGGATATTGAGGAAAGACCAGTGGATTTAGGGGGAACCCTGCTTAGAGCTTCTTAGTTGTCAAATTTCATGGTATTAAACCAAGTGGAGAATCCTGAAATATCACAGAGATGACAGTGATTACACCTCATCCTCCAAAAACACAGCCATGGAGTCCACATTCCAATTGGAATTCACCCCTTGTTACACTGATCCCCTCTGGTTAAACTTGCTTGGATAACACAACATAAAAAGGGCTGAGGAAAGGGTGAAGCACAGTGGAGGCTCCTTGCAGGATTGGGGCTGCATTTTTGTGATTGACAAGATTAATGTCCTCAATGATGAGAAATACAATATCCATCATGTAATACCACCAGGTAGGAGTCTGATTGGTCCCAAATGTATTTGTCCAGGAGGTGGTATGGCCCACACAGAGCCTTGATCTCAACATCATTAAGAGTCTGATTACATGAAGATACAGATGGATTTGAGGCCACCTACATCTACAGAAGAACAAAAAAACTATGTGCAACTATTCACTTATAAAAATAAGGTTTACATGGTTTGTGAAAGCGCTCTTAGTTTAATGGCCGATCCGTTTGAGCATTCCTGAACCACGCAAACCTGCGACATGCTCTAGTGTGCTGCAATCAGACCGCATGCGATACTGCAGAAAAAATGCAGATTGCATGCACAGCGCTCTAGCATGGCCACAATTGGGCAACACTAGAGTGTGCACTTCTTAAAGCGCAATTGGAAAGTTATTAAAAGTGCAGTGGTGTAGACTAGCCCTTACACACCTGCCTCGAACGTCTGCACAGTATTTGTCATGTTTCAGCCTCTCATTGTCCCTTGTTCCTGCCTTGAATTTACAGGGTTATTCAATAAAAGTTCTTGTCATTAAAAATGGTGCTAATTTTGCCCCAACCAATCAGATGTTAGCTTTCAAATGTTAAAAAAACATCTGATTGGTTGGGGCAAAATTAGCACCATTTTTAACGATAAGAACCGTTATTTAATCTCCCTATTAGTATTTTCTTAATATTATGCCATCCATCTTTCAGCTGTTCCCCATCTTCTGTTAAATTGTACCAACAAACCATTCCTGCTCCCAACAAAATCCTGTTGCTAATTAAGGGCTGGGCCACACTTGCGTTTTTTTTTTGCACGTTTTGCACTCACGGTTGCGCATGCGATTTGGTAAAATTCCCACAATTTCAGATGCGCATACGTTTCTGTTTTGGTAACGCATGCATTCACCATTTTTGGTGCGTTTCCATAAAGGAAAACGACAAAATTGCACGCGCAAAATGCACAAGAATCGCGCACACAATCGCATGTGATAACACACGATTGCGTGTGCAATTGTGGCGCGTTGCAGTGTGGCCTCAGCCTAAGGGCCTTTTACAATAAGGGCCACAAAAAAAAATTTATATTATCCAAGACTTTGGCATCTGATTGTGTAAATTTACTGGTTACCCAAAATTGTAACTTGTAGAAAGGGAATTTCTATACCATGAACTATGATCTCTTTAACCATTAAAATGTCTGAGCCTGAGGATTAGTACATATGGGATGATATTTCATGGCCACGTGACCATTGACGATACCCCTTCCTGACACAGTCTAGAGATCGGTTTCCTGATTTGGGTCTGACCTCTCCTGGTGGGATGTGGCAAGAAGTAACAGTTTTTGCCTTTCGATTACAGATGAACTTGGTGAGTTTCATTCAACCTATTGAACATCCAAAAATCTGATTCAAACCCAACTGAATTGTTTTTTTAAAAATATACGATCATAATTTTAAATTTTCCAACACAATTTTTCAATCTAATTTCCCATATTCTAATATTCACCAGTTCCAAAAATTCAGTCGGATCAGCGTATTTTAGCGATCGCCAATTCTGAATTGAAACCAGACTCTGTTCCAAACCAGAACTCGTCACTACTCTAAAACTGAAACAAAATGAAACCAGTTCTACATGTTTGCCTTGTTTTTGTTCACTTACCTAGTAGCTGTTTATAACATTATAACATTTGTTAGAGAATAGCAAAATGAGACCACAGGGTAGGATATTAGGTGTGACGAGAACACTTTCTCTTTAATGCCAAGTCACCTGTGTGTCCTACAGTACTGTCTGTAATAATATCTCTACATTGTTTCCTAAAGTTACAAACCAGTCATGAGAACAATTCCTAATTTACAGAGCTTGTAATGCTGCACAAGTTAAAGGACAACTATACTCACAACGTGAGTCTCTTGCTTGGCCCTTTAAAAGTAACCAGGATGAGGATGTATACCGTTAGGCCCTCACCTAAGTTCTGATCACTGTCACTCTGTTCCCCGCTTCCTCCTTCTGCGAGATGACAAATAGGAAGACACACTGTTGAAGTGTGTCTTCCTATTGGTGAAGTCCTGGGCAAGTGCAGGACTTAAAGGTTGAACCCAGGGTTGAGGATCTAGCGGTTTAGGTCATCACCTTGGTTACTGTCAAAGGGAAGGGGGGTGTAAAATGACACTACTGTTGTCCTTTAAAAATAGTTGTTTATAGTGTTTGTTACTATAGGCACATTATAATAACTTATGGACAACAAATCACTCTCCATAAACTGGGCTTTAATTTAAAAGAAAAATATACTTGTGTAGTAATGGACTGCTCTCTTCCTTCCACAGTTTGCCTTCCCCTTCATTAACATATGCTTTCCTAAGAGGAGTGTCACAGACACTTACTGAAGGAGGAGCCAGAGAGTTTAATGCAGTAGAGTTTCCCTTAAATGGGCAGATCTAATGTAGCCCATATATTCCCCAGGGAGCAGTTAGCATAGTTTGCCCTAAATAGACATGCAAAAAAGATTCAAGTAAATATTTTTAATACCATTCTACAAAGTTTTTTTAATATAGTAAAACGTATAGAAATCAGGCGGTAGTTATATACAAAAAGTACAATTTTTTTGTACAATTTAAACAAAGTTCTTTTGTGAACAAAATCATTACAAGATTTAAAAAAAAAAAAAAAGAAAAAAAATTAAAAGACCGAGCCATAGTAATCTATATGAAAACATTGCATTTTATGAAAACGTCAAAAATAAACTAACAAAAACTCCAACACAAAACAGAACATTCTGTAGAAATGTCTTATCTAAACGTCTCACTAAATTCTTTCTGTGGATAATCGTTAACGTGTTGTTAATCGATCTACATATTATTATGTACGATATTTAAATGACTGTATTGTAAACTGACTTGACACTTAAAGGAATAGTTCATTCAAAAAGCTATGCCTTACCTCCCGTTCTTCAATCAATTCACCGGGAGCGACGGACAAAGAAATAAGAAACTTAACTTACACGCTATGCTCCACAGCAGCAGTGACAGGTCCCAACCGCTTCCTGGTTCAGAGTAACTATAGCGCACATGCACGATAATGTGTGCTATTGTTACCCTGAACAGGAAGCGGAAGGATCGCCTGTAAGGTAAGTTTCTTCTTTTTTTATCCATCACTCCTGGTGAATTGATTGAAGAACGGGAGGTAAGGCATAGCTCCTTAACCCCCTTGTCTTCAATCAATACATTAAAGGAATAGTTCACTTTCTGAGTGAACTACTCATTTAAGAAACATGCATTACCATGCCACTTAAACCGTACTGGTGGCTGTGGATAATACATAAAGTAGAATTGTATTATTGCAGCTACTTCTTTCAGACTCCTCCCACAGTCATTATCACGGATCGATCTCTAACACTGAGAACATATGTTAAAGGTCAACTACACTGAAAAAATATTTTTCCTCAACCTATATATCAATAAATGTTTAAGTAGCAGTGAGGTATGTGTGTTGCTGCATGGCTTCAATCCAGTACTTGTTTTGCTCAGACTCAGTATCCCCCTCCCTCTTTTAACCACTCCTCCTTTCATCCAACCAGACTTTTTTATGAGGGCAAGCATGCTCAGTAATGACTAGGAGGCAGCACTGGAAGAGGAAATTTCCCACATACCAATTGTCAAAACTACATACGGAATGCCTATCGTTGAAACCATTACTGCTACAGCAAAACTGGTCACAGCAGATGAGTTTGATTTTTTGGCACGTGAAAGACAGCTACAATTTAGGATGGTTCAGATTCCATATCTACAAAATAGGGGACAGATCAACAATAAAATGGTGTCAAATGATGGTCAAAAAGAAATATAGTTTCCAGTAAGGGTCAATTAAAAATATTTTTTTCAGTATAGATGCCCTTTAATGGAGTGGGAGGAGCTTGAAAACAGTCAGTTACTGCTAGAAAGAAGTCAGTTACAGCATGAGCAGAATTCTCCTTTAATTGGTTACAGCACTATGAACCAGGGATGTCCAGATGTTTGCAAACTTAATTACCAGAATTCCCTGACTGCATATGCCGGGATTTGCAGTTTGCAAACACTTCGAGGGCAGCATATTGGACATCCCAGGCTAAAGGCAAACTGCCAATCATATGTATGGTGCAATCGCATGTTTCAAGTGGTTTAATTCATAATGGTTGTGAACAATGTACCCATTGTCCTGAACAATAATAATTATTAAAGTTCTGTATTAATTGCATAACCTCAACAGAACAACTTTTTTTTGTCAATGGAACGCGGTGCATAAAAATAACCAGCACTTTATTGCTGGTGAATAATTTACAATATAAAATGCCTTCTACGCGTGCCGAAATAATAGACTATTTGATCAACTGTATTCCGGACCTTGTGATTGGTTTAGCCATAGTAATTGTCAAGTGAGTTTAAATACATGGGGGCTAATGCAATAAAATAATAGAAAAGGTTGCCCATGCTATTTACCAATCAGATGTTCTCACACAGTAGCCCAGTTAACAGCTAACATATGATGGGTTGCTGCAAATAAATGCCTTTGACCAGACTGTGGAAATATGGTGTGACCCTCTAAGGGGTCCCTTGGTCAGTTCACACCACACATTATTAATCTGTGCAGTATTGTGTAGAACATTCCCCCAGCTACAATAACACTTATAACAGTTCGACACCTGATAAAAAGCACACAGGTCAGTAATCCCAGACAGATATTATTTATTTTCTGTCTCCTGGAAGAAATTTAACTCCTTCCACTACGCCGCCTGCGATGCCTATAACTGCGATCGCTGTCACTGTCAGAGACAAAAGAACTCCGACTCCTGCAAAAAAACAAGAAATACGGTCAGCTTTATAGAGAACAAACTATTTACAGATGACATACACACTATTAATCACTATTTTACAGAGGACCCTGACTATTTTACAGAGGACCCTGACTATTTTACAGAGGACACACAGAAATTGGTGAACTGGATGATTATGCTCATTAGAATGAGAAAATGCGCCGTTTTCTTCCTTGAAAGCGTGTTTATGTGTGCTAAACTTCCCCTTTAACATGTGTGAACGTCCCCTTTAAACTTTGTGGAATATTGTAACAAGAATTGCATGTGTTTTACCTCCTTTAAGCAATACAACCTACCTGAGACTGAAAAACACATGTAATTCTAAACCATACGTGTGTCCAAATGATTGTGTACCCACCTGGAACGGCGGTCATAGCTACTAGATCTGTAATAATCAGGACTTCTGCTCCGACTTCTGCTGTCGTAACTGTCATACGTGTAAGATCTGCTCCTGAAATAAGCCATGACAGACAATGACATGCAGATTAACACGTTTTATTCAGGTGACACAGATATTG
This sequence comes from Hymenochirus boettgeri, assembly GCA_019447015.1. Classification (NCBI taxonomy): domain Eukaryota; kingdom Metazoa; phylum Chordata; class Amphibia; order Anura; family Pipidae; genus Hymenochirus; species Hymenochirus boettgeri. The sequence goes on from JAACNH010003579.1 coordinate 8,967, forward strand.
TATTAATGTGATTCAGGGATCCACTGTGAAAATGTTACTTTTCCTTCTGCCCATTCACTTACATGCTATTTCCAGTAAAACGATTCTAAAGCAGATTCATTACAGCCCAGCGACTTGTACGGAAAGCACTGCACAAGTCTTCAGCAGGTAAAACCTACCTTGATCTTCTATGGCGATCATAGGAGCTTCTGGAGCGACTTCTGTGATATGTTCTACTGTAATGAAAATAGAGACTGCATGTCAGAGATCTTCTGCCAGCTGCTAACCGAGGGTTAACAGATGAGGAAACTGTACATCCCTGTCCAACAACAGAATCAAGTGATAGGATATTCAAAAGACGATCTGATGGCTGTAAATGACTTCCTGCATTGTCAATGTGTAACCGTTATACTGCACTGGTCTACTCTTTACCTTACCCAGTGGGTTAATTTATGTATCCAGTTTTCATTTACATTCCCCTACACTTCCTAGCAAATTATTGCACACAAAATGTGAGGGCTAGGACACACTAGTGCGCTTATAAGTGTGATCCGATCGCACTTTTAAAACCGCACAATAGTGTTGGGCTATGGGGTTGGCCACATCTCCGTTGGTGTCCGCTGTGTTGTGATCTGCTTACTGGAGCACATGCGATCACCATTTTCGCTGCGATTTGCATGCGTTCCACCAATAAGGGCAAATTGCCAGAATCACAAGCGCAAGCAGACAACACCGTGCAGTAACACAATCGTGTGCGCTGTAGTGTGGCCTCAGCCTTACTGTAAAAGAGGTGAACGATTTCAATCTATAAATGAATCCATGTAAGCAGCACTCTGATGCCTTTGTGTTGATGCATAACTTTAATCCAGCACTTGTTTAGCTAAAGTCTCTCAGTCCCCCAGCCCCCTGCCAGAATATCTGACTCTCTGTAAGAGCAAGCATGCTCAATGAGGTAATTTCCCACCATGCAGTTCACGTACCAACTGTCAACATTCCAGCTACAGCAAAACTATACATAACAGTTTGATTGACAGCTGAAATGTTAGCCGTTTCAGACTGGATAACTAAAGAAATGGGACAGATCAACAAAACAATGGTACAGTGATAGTTTGGAAGAATTATAGTAATGGACAATTAAAAAAAATTGGCAGTGTTCATATCCTTTAAAATGTCTAACAAAAGATGTTTCTCACTCTGACATACTGCATTCTGGGATCCAGTGAGAACATAAAGGCAACAGACGCACCATTGGGTTTAGCAAAACAAGGACAAACACAGAGGAGGCGAAAGTGGTTTAAAGCCTTTACTTTCTCTTTATCTAAAAACACCCAAATAATTCCTTAAGGCTTTACATGCAAAAAAGTGAAAATAATCCTAGGTGGATGATATAATGACAATATTACTGTATTTATGTTAATAGAAGAACAGACTAGGGTGTACTTAGTAAGGAAAACAGGCCAATGGGCAATAGATATGGATCATCAATGTCTCATTTCTGACAAATAAAATGGTTGGAGATACAGTACTGTGCATGTTTACTATAACAGATACATAGGGGCTGATGTAATAAGAGTTTGCATCAGCCTATGCTAATAAATTTGCAGCAGCCAATCAGATATAAATAGGACTATGCACGGGGAGAAGATATTGCTCTCTATTGCTTCCTTTAGGCAATGTACCAAGCCAATAGTGTCTCTCCAGCTGGCGTTAAACATTCCGTCTTAAAGAGCCGTTATCGGCTTGGTACATTGGCTGCATTATTATTGTGTACCGACCAAAACGCTGTTAGTTGTGTCTTAATGTCACGTCAGGTTAACCCTTGGTTCATCAGTTAACTTGACTTTAAGACCAGAAAAGCCGATAACGGTACATAGCCCTTTAAGTTTTTGTTGGGTTACAGCAGTTAAATAACATCAGATTGGTTGCTCCAGGTTAATAGCATGGGCAAACTTTTGCACCTTTTATTCCAATAGCTCTATAGCATTCTACTCAGACATTACAACAAACAATCCACAATAACATAATAAAAGTGAATAGATAAAATGAAACAACTTAACACAATACAGCTTAACAAAAACCTTTAAACTGCAGGTTACATAAGGGAAAGGAATCTTCAGCCATTTTTAAAGGGTATCATTCAATGACCCAAGAGGGGTTTGCTCTGCTATGTTTTAGACATATTCCATGAAGGCAACTTACCTATAGCTTCTGTAAGACCTGCTTCGGGTCCTGCTCCTATGTCCTCTGTAAGTATCCCTGCTTCGACTTCTAGAGTAGCTTCTAGACCTGTCAGCATTTAAATTAAAAAGTTGCACTTATTTATCACAAGAGGGTAAGCCAAAGACTTCAGTGCAATATGTTCCCATAAAAATCTAAATTTAAGAAAGTTTCCAGGTCATCATTAAAGGAGAATGAAAGTGCAATAATAAATACATTTTAGGTGATCCCCTGGGTAATGAGGACCTTATCTGCTATATTTCTAACCTTATAAATGCTAGAACAAAATTTAATTTGTCGATAATGTTTCTCCTTTTTTTCCCAGGATCCTCTGCTTCTGGTAACACTGTGTTGCACCAATTTCGTTATCGGGATGGGCAAAATATTTGCCAGTGATAAGCCGATAATACTGATCTGTCTATCGTAGCCATAGCAACCAACCAGAGACTCATATCTATATCGGAACTTAATTAGAATTTGAGCTCCACATAACCAATCAGCTCCCTAAAACTATGACAACATTTTAATGCTGTAGAAGACCAAAAATAAGCTTGAAAATGTTGGATGTTTTCAATACATGTTTATGAACAGGCAATCTGATTATAATCTTACAACAACCAAGACAGATCGTAGCATGGATCGAGATACCAAGTGGTGGACGATGTATTTTTGGCATTAGGTGCTTAGAGAAATCTGGGAGCCAATATACCTTAATATTACCTAACTTTATTGCACGCATATATCTGTATTCAGTTAGATCAGCTGGACTTAAAGTTTAGTTATTGAAGACGTTTCGCTAATCATCCGACTGCCTTTCTCAATTCAGAATGACTTGTACAATTGTTGGCAATTAAAGGGCATCTACACAGAATAGGTTATTTTAAATTGACCAAAACTATAATTCTTCCCAACCACCACTGTATCATTTTTTTTTTTGATCGGCCCCCTATTTCTTTAGATATCCAATATAAAACTTCTTATATTTCAGCTGTCAATCAAGTTCCTTGCTCTCAAAAACAATTTTACTGTAGCTGGAATGGACAGAGTTTTGACAGTTGGAATGCTGTATGCAGGGTTGACAGTTGGTTTGTGGGGAAAAAGGTCAGGTCAGAAGGAAGTGGGAGTGGTTAAACTGCTCCTAAACAAAATGTGGGCTGGATTGAAGGCATGCAGCAACACACACAAACCAGAGTAAGTGCTACTTTACATGTATTCAATTATAGATTACGATGAGGCAAAATCATTTTTTCAGTATAGTGTCCCTTTAAGTACCCAGGAAAGTCCCAATTAGCATATGACAGCCAGGTGTTGTACAAGTCATTCTGAATTGAGAGATCCAGTCAGATGACTAGCGAAATGTCTTTAAGAACTTACCTGTAAGTCCAATTAATCAAACTGAATACAGCAGATATACCATGGATGAATGAGAACCTTCACAAGTTTACTGCATGCATTTCTAACTAGATATTTAAGTATAACCCCAGTTCTGCTTTTCTGGCAGAGATTGCTACCTCCTCCTCCTGCTCAATGAGCTCTTAAGCAATTGAGCATGTGCACAGCAGGCAGCAGGGGAAACAGCAGTCAATCACTGGGTGTGATGTCAGCAGCCACAGCCTTGATTAATTACATGGAGTGAGGAGCCAGCTCCAACTAGTAATACATCCTATTATGTGCTGAATATATCGTCTGGAATTGGGGGCAGGTTACCGACAAGTGAACATTTTTTTTGCCCTTTAACTTAATAAATAAAAACATTAATCTTTAAATGTCTGACCTGGACGAATAGCTGGAAGAACGTGATCGGCTTCTAGACCTACTGTAAGACCGTGATCTGGATCTTTGGCTTGACACAGATCTGGATTTACTTCGGGATCTCATCTGGCTTTCAGATCGGCTCCTTTCATCTTCACTTGACGACTGCTCTTCGCTGGAGCTTTCTTGATTCCTGGGCCGATGGTTAAGACGGGCAGTTTTTCGGACCTCATCGAAAAGCGATCCTGGTCTCACTTTATTTTTACTTTTTATCTCTATCCTCAGCCCTTGAGACTTCTTTTCCTGCTCAGTTGGAGTAGTTAATGAGATGCTAGGAGGTTTAACACTCTGCAGGGTACTCTGTCCCTGTAAGGGCTTCCACTTATTGTCACCAGCTGCCATTTCAGGATTGGCTGAGGTGCCAGGTAACAATGGAGACCCCTGTAACTTTTCTGTGACAGGGGCAGCTGTTAGGGGTGGTGCGTTCTGCACGTTAGTTTCATGGGACTCTGTTTTCCCCGTAGAATTAATTTCTACTTTCAAATGAGACAGCGTTTGACCAGTATCCTCCTGGCTGCTGCTGTTGGAGAGTTGTGGCACTTTCACCGCCAGTCTAGGACTTTTTTTAATACCCGGCATAGCTCGATTGTCCCCTCCCTTTTCTTGACTCATTACGGGAGCTACATTTTCGCTTGGTTCCTTGCAAACTTCATTGTTAACTTGCAGCAGTTTACTTGTAGCGTTACCTTTCTTGGAGGACAATTTGACTTCTTCAAATGTCTTCTCTTGAACCCCATCCTGCTTTTCAGCGACTCCCTTTTTTTCAACTTCAGCTTTCTCCCTCACCATTTCCTCCTCCTCCTCCTCCTCAAACTCTAACGGCGGCTGCCAGCGGAACACTGGCTTCTTTTTCTGAACCTTCTGCTTCTTCTCCTTTTTTTTTTTCGATTTCTCTTTGCTTTTTTTCAAATGACTTTTTTTTGAACTTTTTTTACCAGAGCGACGCTTAGCTCTCTTTGACTTGCTCTTAGTACGCTCTGGACTTGTGCTCCTCGACAAGAGGACGTCCTGCTCAGGGACATTGCCAGGACTGTTTACCAAGTCGGAAGGCGTTGGTGACTTGGAAGCGGCATCCGTGTCAGATTCGGAACTCGCTTCCCCTTCCTCTTTGCCTGAAGAGAGAGAATTCTCAACCATGAGGTCAATCAGACCTACTTGACAGTTAGACTGCTGCCTCACATTGCTAGATTCTTGTTCAGATAGTTCTTTATCATTAATGATCACCTGGGGAAGCTCACTGCCATTTTCGGACATTTGTTTCGGTTGATCGTTAGCATGTTCTATGGTATTTTGCTCTTGAGTACCCTTTTCACTATTGTGATTTTTAAAGTCTTCCATTTCCTTGGTTCCTGCCTCATCAGCAGCAGAGGATGACTCAGAACTAGAATTCCTGCTATTGTCTTTTGATGAATGGGTCTCCATTGCTTTCCTAGATGGGCTCTTTGATATGCTACTTTTCCCTTTTGTGGCATTCTTTCTTTTCTTTACGCTAGATCGCCGAGAATGTCGCCTCTTCTCTTTGGAATCATACGATGAGGACCTGTCATCCGAGGAATCGGTTTGAGAATGAAGTTCAGATCTTGAGCTACTACGACTCCTTGACCTAGAATACGATTTGCTGTAAGACCTACTCTGGGAAGAACGCACCTTAGATTTGCGATGGTAGCCTGAACTGCTGGAATAATCACTGTGTTCACTATCAGAGCTGAACCTTCGCTTTCTGTGCGAACTCTCCTTATGATTCCCTTCAGCATATCGCCCGTGTGATGGCAAAACATTGGATGCTTTGACTTTTATTTCTTGCATTCGTTCATAAGAAGGTTTCCACGGTTTTTGGCCAGGTTTCCATCTAGAAGGTGGGGGACTGTCACTTATTGGAATCTCAGGAATGTTGTCGTTACTTACAGTTGTTGGCATAACAAGTTTCTCAGTTTGGTGGCCAAGTATCTTCCCAAGCTCAGCAACTGGTTTACTTTCGTTCGGAGGCTTCTCTTTCGTTTTGGCAGCCTGCAATTCAGTTTTTAGATGTTTGGAGACAGAATTTGAAGCTGACCCCGATTTATTTTTTGACCTTGATTTGACAGAAGATCTCCCTCCAGAGTGGCTTCTAGAACGGGACGAGGATTTTGAATCCATTCTAGACCTCATGCTTTCTCTCGAATAAGATCTTGACCTGGACCTTGAATCGGAGAGCTCCCCTCTACTGGAATGAACAGATGATGAGCGTTCTTTATTGGACTTAGACTGTAGTCTTTTGGAAGAGTCTCTAGATGATGCTGATAAAGATTGTTTTAATCTATCCTGGGAAGATTTTGACTTTCTGCTTGAAGAACGGTAGGTTTCTTGTTTTTTCGATAGCTTGTGTTTCTTTGAATGCTTGATTTTTTTCGATTTCTTCTTATGCTTTATTTTCTTGTCTTTCTTCCGGTTTTTAGAGCGAGAAGCTCTTTCTTGACTGCCATTAGAACGATAGCTGTCATGTGACCACGAACTGGATCTCTGTGATAGGCTACCATCCTCCCACCTATTGGACAGGCGGTCGTTGAGTCTGGAAAGGAGAGAACATTGGCACGTTAATGTGTTTTCGAGATGTGCTCTAAAATAGAATTCCCTGTTTTACTACCTCTGTAGCAAAGCATTTTCATAAAGAGACTATATTTAAAGGACAATTATACTCCACTTTCTATTGGTCTTCTCCTTCCACAGCCGATTAGTACCCAGGGTGAAGACCTAAACTGCTAGGTCCTCAACTCTGGGTACTTTACAAATCCTCTCTTTGCTTCGATGAAGGAACACTTCAAATAAGTATCACAGATGAGGACCTAACAGTTTAGGTTCCCACTCTGGGTACTCTTTAAATGCGGATCGGAGGTCAGGTGAGTATAATCCTTTAAATGTGATGTGAACACTAATGTTTATGTATTATTATGATGGTAGGCAAGCCAGTCTATCCATACTTATGCAGAGTACCCATTGGACACATACAGTATTAATGAGGACTACAGAGACCAAACCAGCTGCAACTGTATAAATGAATATCAACAGATGCAATACAATGAACATTTCATTTGTCAAATAAACAAAGGAAACAAAGCACAAACTCACTTGTCCCCTTTACTCCACTTCTCCCCTGATGGTGGCTTGTAGGCTCTTAACCTCTGCATTTCCTCCTTCCAGTGTGGGGGAGTCTCACTGCTCTCTCCATTGTTTTCAGACTCTGACTGAGACCTGGATCTCGGTGGGGTATGGTACCGCTGGAAAGAGATAGAACATTCCATTCACTGTTTATTCAACTGGCAATTTCCTCCGGTAAGGAGACAAGCGGTGATCTTTCAGCTGCTTCACAAGCGGATCTTTGACGCTTACCACGGATTCTTGGGGGCAAATGGGAGTTAGGCATAATGTCAACCTGCCTAATGTAATTTTATCTCGAACGTGAAAGGTATTGTTGGGGCATCAAAATAGCCCCTTTTAATTGATGCACTTTAAGCATTGTGATTAAATATATAATTGGCAATCCCCAGAAACTTGGGAATACTCATCCTCCAAACTGGTGTATATACCAATCGGTTTCAACTAGTGAAATATACATTGCTTGTACCCCACAGATGTAACCCTTTGCCAGGCATTAATAACTGCACAACGAGACAAGCAGGTAAAATAAAACAGGACATACAATTGTACCACGGCCCCGAATTCTCCTTCCAGATTTTGAGAGCGGTGCCTTCTGGACATCATTTTTTTCAGGTGCTACAGAGGCTGGTTTTCTAAAAGAAAAAGAAGAGATAGTGCAAATGTAACACAGACACCTGGGAAATAAGATAAGGAATGGTACATCACAAACATTTCCCCATGAAGGGCCATAGCAACACCACAGAGGCCTATCTGTCCATCTCTCCCAGGAAAAGTAAAGCTGGGTATAAATGGGGCGATATTTCGGCCCAACAGACTGACTGGCGCAATGACAGGACCAAAATATTGTTGCTCGCAGGTGAATGAGCTGTAGCAAATTTTAGCGCACTGTCCGAAGGATCGTTTGACATGAACCTTCAAACAAAATTTTCTTCAGATATGTTGGCAAAAATCGGCTGAAATTTCTGTTGTGATGGTCAGGCCAAAATATCGGAATGTGTTTACATAGCCTAAGAGAAGAATGTCCAATGAGTTACTTTGCATCTACCTGGAAGGGCTTTCTATAGTGACTGATTTTACAGGCTACACACAGGCATTGCTTTGTTTAGGGATTATGGAAAATAGTGATGCATAGCAATGCCTGCCTTGTTAGATGGCTTACTGGTCAGGCTCTGGATTTGGAGCAGGTACATCCCTCCTTAGGAGAAACCTATTTTCAGGGACCGGTGGGATTTCTTCTGGGCGTACAACAGGTTTCTCCCTCTTCCCACTCACTTCTTTATCTTCTGCCACATGGTTCTTGTCACTATGATGAATGAAAGACGTCAGTTTTATTCAAACAGATTAGAATTAAATTTCCCTAGATAAAATGATTTAGATATTACTGCCTCCTAATGTCATTTTTCCATCCCTGCGTTAGGTGGTGAGGATGATGGGAGTAAAATGATTATTACAAGAGAGGGACACAAAACCTAGATTCGAAGATGCTAGTTAAATATTAGTGAGAATATGAAAGATAAACATTAGCACAAGCAGAAAGCAATGCAATTAAATGATAGGATAGGCAATGAGCATTCTTTCAAAATAAATGCCACGAGAGATTAAAGGAAGTTATAAATTATTAAAAGGAAAATTAAAGGGCAAGTCGAGTCCTCAAATGAAAACAGGTAAATCACCTCCCAAAACCCTAAACAGTAATAGTTTGAAATGTGAAATATATAAGTCTAACCTGAAATCCTGCACAATGTCCTGTTTCCCCTGTTTCTGCTTCCTGGTTCTTCCAGTTAGTAACTGTCAGTTATGGATTTGACAGTTGACATCACAGCCAATGACTGAATATTAATCCTCTAGCTGCCTCTTCTGAGCATGCCCAGGCTCAGAACCAGGTCACTAAATTGCTCAGATTCCATGAGGCATAGCATAGCATAGCAGGCATACAATAATGAATTCAGAGGACAAAGTAGGACATATCAACATATTTTAAAGAGGGCATTCTTTCTTAAAGATGTCTTATGAGGGTGGAGTTCTCCTTTAATTCACTCTTTCATCTCTTAAATCAGCAGAATTTTGGGGAAACTAATCTATTTCATTTTGAATGTTTCTGGCTTTTTCCGGAGTTCTACAGACCTTGAGTGTGCCCTAGACTCCTTAACATTGTTGCACATGCTCAGTCAGATCCTGGCCTCCCTTCCTCTCCGCCCATTTCCAGACCTGTAAAGCAACGACTGGCTAAACTTTCTGTAATGAAGACTGAGCAGTCACTAAACCAATCATAACTCGCTAGAAAGGAGGAGCTGCAGAAATTAGGAAATTATACAAACATGCAAAATTGCAGATGATTTCTTCTCATTCATGCTGATTTCAGAGGGAGGTGGGGAGGTACAGCTTTGTAGTAGTTAGGAACAAAATAATAAATCAGGTCTATATATTTTTACCATATTCTTCTATTAACCCCTCCCATTCTACCTCGTGTCCAAACACAAAGGGGCACAAAAGTCCTGCTAGCCACCAATGGCAAAAAGTCATGCAAATAGGGGAATTCCAATGTGAACTCATGATAGGCTAATGCATGAAACATGGGTAATTTCACTATTGCATTAATCTCAGGGGGTGGGGGGGGCAGGTTAAAGTTTCGCATCTGGCTCCATCAATGGCTTTACTGCATATGCATGATGGAATATTCCTGTTTGCAGAAGCTTTCTCTATCTGATGGGATTGGATCATCTTAATTCTTTTGGCAAGTACATTTCACAATAACATTTCACAATTTATACCCTCCCTTTCACAAGGCAACAAAAGAAAATGTCTCTCCCGGACACACCTACGTTCCCTTAAGGGACTTTTCTCCTTAGGCTCTTCCCTCCTCTTTGTCTCTTTCCTTCTCCGCTTTGAATGCTTCACTTTGGCCCGGCGTTTTCTCTTCTTCCTTCGGATTCTCTCGATTTCTGCTTCGCTCTCTGAAGAGGAAGATTCTGAAGATGAGGACGAAGAAGAGGGAGTGGAGGATTTGGAACTTAAGTCCGGCTCTTGTGACCGACATGCAGGTCGCTTAACTTTGTCTGAGTAAAGAAAATACAATGAAAAAAAACTCTGATCTCATTGGCTTAGAATTTCAGGTTTATTTATAAAAGCCACCAAAATTTGTCACAACAGACAGATCTTGGTCGCACTTTCTTCCAAATCAGAGGAACGTTTAGTCTGCCATTTTGGTAAATTTCAGCCGACCAAGGGGCCTTCAAGGGGCGGCGCAATCGGTTGTGCGAAGTGTTGGCTGCTGCCCATTTTCTTCCGAAAAACAGACAGCCAGCTTATTGATCATTAGTCCCCATAATCCCAATTATGAAGGTCTTGCCATATCAGCACCCCACCTGAGTAATGTGCCACGTTTAAAGGGCAGCAAAAGGGTTTCATATTAATCCTTTATTAATATACCATCATGGCTGCCTTGAAAACTATTTAAATCCTGTTCAACATCCTATAGAAGGCAGAACATCACAAATTGTGTTCAGAACCGAGTTTGTGGGGCTTCACGATTGAACTAATGAACAGAAAGGGATGCAACCAATCAGCTCATGGCACAGTGATCTCTACCACTCATAGATTCAGTAATATAAACAATGGTCTATGTATAAAGTTTACGTGATTAATCCTTGCATAGGCTGGAATTATGGGTAGGGTAAAAGCTGATAGACTTGTGGCTTTGATCAACTATATATTTCCCAATGGAATCTTACCTTCCTTTGCTGGCTTTGCAACCAGCAGCCCACAGTCAATAACTCGCACATCTGCATACGGTCTGCTAGCAGGGTCCGTCTTCAAGCATTCTATTTGCTCAATCCATTCAAATCCTGAAATCACAAGTCCGAATACCACGTGGACACTGGAAAAATGAAGGCAGGTGAGAGAGAAACAGTAAACATGAGAAGTCACCAATGTTCTGTGCGTTTAAACTAAAAAACTTTATACGCTATTATAGCTGGTGAAAATGTATCCGTAAAGGTGCTAACTCTCCATTAAAAAATGTCTGTCTGAAACACAGTATGAATAGGATATACACACTGCACACACATTGATGTTGCAAATGTTCACAAAGACAGATTGGAACGTACAGTATAGAACTTAAGTTTTTTTTCAGAAACAGTTAAAATAATAAGTGCCTAGGGCAGGGAGGTAGGATTAGTACTGTCTACCTCCTAATATAGTTTCTATGAGGAGCGGCAGCATGAAGAAAACGGCTTCTGCCAGGCTTCCCCAGTGCTTCAGCACTATCTTTAATACAGTAAGGTCCATAACGTGAAAAGTGTATGTGCTTTAAAAGGAGAACTAAACCCAATTTTTTACACTGCAGAATCTGAAAACAACCCCCCTAAAAACACCAATAAGCTATAAAATCCCACTCCAGTAAATTGTATTAAAGTAAATGTAAGCCTGTTAAGAACTGGATGAAGTATCTGTGTGTATGTTCAGTGTCAGACCTCCTGACCTCTGTCACATGCTTCCTTGCTTTATCTGTCCTGTAAAAGGATTGGCTAGAGATTATTAATGGGTGTGACCAACTGTAACAAGTTTCTGCCATAGCTAAGTACTGAGCATGTGCAGAACATAATGGTCGTTGACCAAACTGTGTGATACTAGAATGCTGAGAAATAAAGCACAAACCATGTGTTATTTAGGGAAAATTTCCCAGCGCCCGTATCAAAATGAGAGGTAAGACACAGATTACTGGTTTTATATCAAGGTGTTCTGCCTTCTGGTTCAGTGTTGTTTTGTGGCTTTAGTTGTCCTTTAATGTCCTCTATGAAACAATATTGGGAGGTAGAAATAATCACTGCTACCTCCATGTCCCAAGTGCTTTTCATTTTAAAAAATAACTTTTTACAGCATAGTTGTCCTTTAAGGCAGACAAAAAAACACTTACCCATCGAGATGAGGAGCTGCTTTTGTAGTTCTTTACCCAAAGAAAAAATAAAAACAATAAATAGAAATCTAGACAATGAAACAATGAGCCCAGCAATACACATTTTATTCTAATAACAATATTCCATTATTGAAATAGAATGATGGGATAACTACAATCAGGGAGATTCAATAAAAGTTCCTATTGTTTAAAATGGTGCTAATTTTGCCCCAACCAATCAGATCTTATTTAACATTTCAAAGCTAACATCTGATTGGTTGGGGAAAAATTAGCACTGTTTTTAACGATAAGAACTTTTATTGAATCTCCGTGAAAGTCTTAAGTTTCTCGCCCGGATCTTATAGTACATGGTCTCCACCAATATTTGCCTCTATGTATCCATGTGTGTACAATATAAAATATTACATGGAGGAGGGGCAAGGAAAACCCGATTTCAACAGATTCCAACCCAACCCCCACAAATGTACAAGACCCCAGTGTCTCCCCATTAGAATGGTAGACGAGATCTTACATAAAGAACTGGGAGCCGTTCGTATTCATCCCTCGGTTCGCCATAGACAAAAGGAACGCTCGATCGTGTTTAAGAATAAAGTTTTCATCTGTGGAAAGGGGTAGGAAAAAAGGGGAGACAAGAAAAAAATAAAAAAAAGAGAAAGAGAATTATTTAATCCATAGCAATCAATGTTGCTTACAAAAAAAAAAATAAGATAGAAAGAACGAAAGATATAAAATAGAATCAACATTATTATATTATACGGTACAGGATCCAGAGCTGGTCACGAGTGTAAAGCAAAGACAGACACCTGCAGTATAAATAAAATGATGTGTGGACAAACATTGAATCGGTTCGGTACTGCCGAGTCCCATAATAATTTTGTGAATCTTTGTACAATGTGCATGTTAAAATCTCCTCCCTGACCTTGTCTCTGCAGGGCAGCAAAGCACTACAATGACACCCACAATGACCAAGTGTTAGTGAGCTCAGCAGGTTGTAAACCACAGTATAATTTACACTGGGTATGGTCAGCAGTATAACAAAGTAATAGCTAATTGACTGTGCGTCCACAATATTGTGAACTGGACATATCTGCTACGTAAAAGTGCAACGTGCCAGGTGTGAAACAAAGTATATTTCATGCAATACAACCGACCATTTACTATGTCTACTGACACTGAATTTCCCCTGGCGGACAAGATCTTGGCGAAAAAAACAACACACGTTTTTTAGTGCTTGTTTTTTTTCGACCACAAAAATGAAACCAAACATTAGAAGAAGAAGAACCACGTCAAGAAAGGGAAATAAAAAGAAAATAAAGCCTCGCTTTTAAAAATCCGACAGGCTAGAATTCTATGTGCATATGTTTTAACTAGAACAGGAGGTCTAAAAGCACCAATGCCGTGGGCACTTACCTAGTAGTGTACACTGTTCAGAAAAAAAAAGACAAAAAGAACCTTAAGTGGCAAAACACCCTTAAAACACCATTTGGACAAAGTGTAGAAGAACAGATTTTTTTTTAAACCACCTTGCTACAACAAAACTCTTAAGCCTTCTTCACACATATATTGTCAATCTGGGGTGATAGTGTTAGAAGTGGAACTTTTATTTTGGGTATTTATAAAAGGACAATGTGCCACCAAATTTCAACCAAATCCAGCAGATTTTGTCATCAAACTGGTAAAAACATTGTAGCCAATTGGATCCCCATTAAACTCGACAACTGGGCCAAACAGGAAAGAATAAATATAACTCTCAATGGAGGAATAAAGGAAATATTGACCGCCAAATCATTTTGTGCAACAAAATATCAATTCAATGCGACAGAGAATTAGGAGGAATAAATTCAGCAATTATTAATATTTAAGGAAGTTTGCCAAAACTACTTGTCTAACATGGGTTACAACTTTCCAGAGATGTCATTCCATTTCTACAAGTATATAATAAATCCAAGGGGAAATATTTCATCAGGTCCCTACAGAAAAAAACTATTTTCTTTTAATATGCACATAGCATAATGAATTATTTACCAGTAAGGATTCCAGGTCCCACATCGACCCTTTATAAATACCCCCCTCACCCATGCTGTCTTCAATAGTCCGCCATACAAATAGTTCAACATCCTGCAGAGGGCAGCACACAACACATTTTGCTCAGGACTGAGCTTGTAGAGCTCACTGTCTTGACAATGAAAATGAATGGATGCACAAATAAAGGGACACGTCCTGTATATTAATAGCCATAGAATGTGCACTATATCCGAAGCATTGAATAGCACATAGTTCTACCATTGGTATCCACTAAAGAACAAAATTTTTTCTTTGTCGAACAAATAGCTATGGGAAGTATGATATGATAGAGGAGTCACTATAGGACCCAAAACTACTTTTTCTAATTTTAAATATATATTATTTCTAGAAGTGGGAGACAATACTCCTACCTCCCATTTTACAGTAGAAGAGAAGCAATGAGCTACTCCCCCAGAAGGTTCCCCCTAAACCCCGCCCCTTCTCTGACACGTTAGAGGGAGCCAGGGTGGAATGGGAGAACGAGTGGTAAAGCTCTCAGCTGTGGCCCAAGCATCCTCTTAGATCGCTCAAATCTCTTCTTCTACTGCAAAACAAAACCAGAACAATATAGATTTAAACGTACAAAAATAGTTTTGCCCACTATAGCATCACCAAAAAAAACCAACACGTGTATCTTCCCAAGCAATACAGAATATCCAGCAACAGCCTGTCTGACAGAATCCATTTATTATGAAGGGTGCAAGGGAGAAGAGTGAATTCATTGTGTTAACTGAGCTTGTGTTTCTTACCTTTTCATTTTGCAATAGACCACATTCTCTATAAATAAAAGAATATGTTGACAGTTTTAGGCAGGAAGATAGGAGTTTTCATGAAAAAAGTTGCCTAACCTCCATGCTGAGAGACACTGTTTAACCAATACACAGTTAGATCTTACTCGCTAAAGTTAGCTAGGAAAAACAATAGGGCCCGGATTCATGCACATGGACGGTTCATGCAACATTAGACTCATGCAAGAAAGAAAGTGATCTACAAATCTTGGTTTATCATGGGAATCGGCTAAAATAACTGAATTTAAAGAGGAATTGACAAACAAACCAAAAGCCACAACCTTACCTTTAAAGTAGCCCCCGTATATAGATTCTCCGCCTTTACCATTGCCTGTAACAAAAGGTCGTAGAAAGTTATGCACCGTACAACAGGGGATTTGCAATATAATTTTAACCAAGCGTGCAGTAGGAATGCGACTTGCAATGCAGAACCTGTGGAGCTGAAGCCGCAGGAGCATTATGAATGAACATTACCTTCACTGATGTCCCCTCCCTGTATCATAAAGTTTTTAACCACACGATGGAACGTGGAACCTTTGTAACATAATTTTTTCCCGGTTACTTTCCCGTTTCCCCTATCACCTAAAAAAAGAAACACAGATTTGTATCTGGTCACTGTACATATTCAATAAATTCCCTGAATGTTTAAACCCCAATGATAATATGTTAAAGGGGAAGTATGGTCCCAATAGGACCGAAGGTAAATTTGCAGAAAACATTTCATATTAAATCAGCAATGTACACAGCGATTGCATTGTCTGTTAATGAGGCTGACTGCACATATATTGCTTTCTTCTGTCCAGCCTACTTCCCTGACATGTGCGAACCAATATCAGAAGTGGGAGGAGTGTAGAGGAAAAAGGGGTGTGATTCACTAATAAACACATTAATCATCTAAAATAGCATGCATCTCTCAACTCTATACTAATTGGTTAGAGAGAACCCATAGCAGGAAGATATTGGCGCAGCCATCCTCCTTCCCCCCTTAGCTAGAACAGGTTACAGCACAAATCTTACCTGTACACAAGCACAAGAAATTCATGCAAGTCTTTGGACACACATCTGAGAAAAGCTGAAACACTATACGCCCAACTGAAAAGTGGAAGAAATAAAATAAGCAATGGAAACATTATCTACCAACCATAAACAAAAACATATGCCGTATCTTCTTGCAATGAAAGCACATTCATTCACACAACCCATTGTAAAGGACATTAAACCTGAATAGGTTTTAAATGTTCCCCCATGGCTTCTAAAGAGTGAAGCTATTGGACTTCAGAATGACTGCATACATTCTAAAGAGTGAAGCTATTGGACTTCAGGGTACTGCATTCATTCTAACGTGTGAAGCTATTGGACTTCAGGATGACTGCATGCATCCTAAAGGGTGAAGCTATTGGACTTCAGGATAACTGCATACATTCTAAAGAGTGAAGCGATTGGACTTTAGGGTGACTAGAAAAAGAAGTAAATAATATAGATATGAGAAGCAATAAATACATTTAAACAATAAGACTGCTGTGCGGTAGATTTGGTTTAGTTGCACAGCCTGCATAAAATACACATGAAACTGGATTTGCATTAGGGTGTAACCACTACATTTTGCCAAGCTTCTAAAGCATGCAAAAATGTGCTTGCTATCCTACAGCTTGAAATATTTATAGCACTGCAGATTCACATCTACAGACTGCCCGCACTCAGAATATTTTAGGCTACTTTCAGAAGGATGTCAGCTGTTTTCTGGTCGCCGTAAACATCTGGAAACGCAGAGAATAACAGCAAGTCTGAAATTAACATTGAATCACTGTGGTAAGAATATATTCTGAATGTCAGAATACATTTTCTTGTATTAAAAAGCTGTAATAAATATTTTCAAAAGGACGAGCATTGAAGATGTTTTTACAAGAAATATAGCAGGCCCCTTCATTTCTAAGTATTAAAGTATCTTTCTGAGATAGAATCAGATGGTGTCTCATTATTAATAAATCCGCCTAGCAGTGGAAGTACCATTGTTATAGACCACAGACTCTTAAGATCAGCCCAAAACACTAGTGCAAATGAACACATGAATAGTCACCAACATCTTGCTATTTCCTGTCAGGAAGATACAAAGCACAGCACAGCAGAGTTTCTATGCATGTTAACATTGCATTTACAGTCAGTCAAAGCAAGGACTGTTTACTGCAAAATACAAATACACATTGACAGTAAAAACTAAATAAAGTTTAGTATTAAACAGATTTAAATTTTTAACAATTAAAAAACATTTGCTAAAAGATTCTCTATAAAACAACAGCTGTCACCTAAACTCTGCCGACAGTGTGATGGTAAACTCAATAATCACATAACAGCCACATGTTAAAATTAACTTTAATGTAATTGGGGGCAAATCTGGGCAACAGATTAACATGTGGTTACTGCACGTTCTGAGAACCCATTGCGGTTATGGAGGTCCTACACATTACGCGATGGTCACCCGCATACATTAATAAAAGTCATTCATTCTATTCTAGGTGACATTTCATTACTGTAATTTGTATTTTTTTATTTTTCCACTGCAAATTACAGTTTTCTGATTTAAACCATGTTGTTTAAAACATAAATGAACAGAAGGCAATAGCTGAATGTTAAAAAATTTCTTCTACAAAATGTAAAGAAAGGGTCTTTTTAACTGAAAGTGTAAGTGTGTTTATGAATGAACAGGCCAGCAATGAGTGAATATGGTCCAAAATGGGTATCTCTAACAAGATGTAACCGATATAGCTAATGCAATAACTTACTTGGCTCACGATTAATCTCCACATCGAAGTAGCACTGTGGCCGTGCTTTCTCCCCCATGATGGCCAACAAGCCACCTTCAAAAGTTATTGGAAAACAAAAACTATCTGGAAAGAAAAAAAATCACAAATTCTAAAACAACATTGAATCACTAAGTATCTTTTTCAGCAGAGTGCCAATAGCAGGTATTAGAAAACAAGTTCCTGTACTTCTGCCTTTATATCACCTTAAACAAAGCCCTGCCTTCTCAGGTACGCTTAATCACCTGTTAGTCTACCAGGAAGTAGAGAAACAGGGGGCATGCACCTGGAGATGAATTTCTATAAAGCAACCACTAAGAGACTTTATAATGGGTTATAAGTCAGGGGCTAAAATGTATAACTAAATATTTCCCTTATAAGAAATTTGTCTAAAAATCAAAAGTGAACTACAAAAACAAAATGCACCATATTCACTATACTCTTATAATTGGTAATTTGATTATTGTTAATAAAATGGCACCCGTGTTAATTTACAACAGCTATTTCTGAACACAGATGTCGTGACGTTTCTCCAAGAGACATGTGAAATTCTGACATTTAACAGTGCATGTTTATTACCCAGGTCCTGCTTTTACCAACCTGTGTCAGTTGGCTTGTTGGACTTTAATTTTCCTTAAAGCACAAATAGCATGTTAATACTATTAACAGCCTATTAATATCACTATACTCTCAAGCTGTGAAATTAAAATAAATTAAAAAAAAACATTACCTCATGGCATTGAACCGTATATGCCTGTCCAATAGAAAAGATTTATAATTAAAAACAGTCACATTTGCGTTGAGTGACCTTTATGAAAACAGTTTTTTTGTATTTGCAGGCCAATGACCTTCATCAAGAAATCACAGAAATTCAATCGCTTACTATCATGTAGCACAGTTCTCCTATGCACTATTTTCTGACGTACCACAAATGTAGCATGACTAGAAAATCAACAGTGAAACGAGATTAAAGGCGTTTGCTCTGTGCATAAAGCAAAACAACATTTAATGATGTGCAATGTACCTAATCAGCTTTATGTTGACACACAGGCATTTAAAAGGCATTTGTATCCAGATTTGTACCCGTTTATTACACACATATATATTATAATAATTTCAACGCAAAGAAAGAAAAATAAGTTTTATTTAAAAAAAAACTAAACAAACATGCTCCACAATAAAAACACACGGGCACAATACTGTAACATGATAAGCCATGAGAGGTACTCAAACTATCAACAGAACAAAGCACTGGAGACTAATGTTGTCGGACCTGACGCTATGAAGAATGCACTTAATCGGCTTTGGTTTCAGTTTCCCTTTCAAAAGCTTCCGTACACACGCTCAACTGGGGGAGGATGACAACGAACGGCAGTTTTGACCAATCGCACGTGTGTAGCCGTTCAGTCAGGCGTTGTTTATTAATCCGCCGGGCACTGGGGCCCATAAACTAATAAATCCCGGTTGTGCGATCCCGGTATCGTACAGTCGTGCGATCCCGGTATCGTACAGT
>JAACNH010003580.1:0-28182 GCA_019447015.1 Hymenochirus boettgeri
AGCAACATTAAAGCATTCTCCAGGAAACACCTTGCTCTTACAAATAATTGCAAAATGTAGGGCCAGGCGGGGCCGTCGCAATTGTCAGTTGCAAAAAAAAGGACAGAATAGATGGTTCCTGAAGAAATGCTCAAATGTTGTGGATGGTAGGGAGGTGAGTGAATGCTTATGGCCACCTTTTAATTGCACCCAAAGCAATTATGATGGCCAATTTGAAGCATAGTCCTATACACCAATAGCCTGCCATTAAGGTACCATGTTTAATGCAGTAAAATGGGTTGCATTGCTTTTTCAGTGTAAATAAACATTTATTTAGCATTTTTCATCCAGTGCGTTCCAATATGCATTGAAAATACAACTTGTGGTGTTTTTTTGGCTATTGTGAAAGGAATTCCATATGAATGATAAAGAAAACCAAGTGGTGCTAGTGTATCTTTTTACGTTATTTGTTTATTATTTATGTGAAGAAGTGTAAAGCTGTATCAGCAGAAAAAAACAAAGTACTTGTTTCAAAAAATGAATTCTTTGGAACATTTGGCTGCCTATTTATAAAAGATCAAATTAAATGGTGTTTTTCTGAGTTTCACTGACAAGAGGAATTGCCATTTTTTAGGCATTGAAAAGTGCTCTGTAGATATTGAAAGAAAGCAAATAAAATATCAAAATGGAAATGAAAGGTAGTATAAAATACTATACCATCATAACAACTGATGGATGAAGAAATTCCCTTTGCAAATGTGAAAGCAATTGAAGCAATTGATTAAGTTACTGGTCAACTAAACCTTCCAAACAGCCCTTTAAAGAATTATAACTTCAAAAACTTCAGATGGATATATTGTCACTATGAATCTACCGATGCATCATAGGTCAGAAATTTTGTGTAATGGTTGAGTGCAGCATTCCTAGCCTTCAACCTAGAGGTGATTCCTCACTGTAGTTGAGGTTGGAAATACTTTAGAATTTTATAAACATTTTACCCAACATTCATTATTTTATACAAATACCGTCAGTTAGCAAAATCTAATCACACAACTGAGAATAATTCCATAAAAACTGTTGTAAAAAAAGATATGAAAGGTGATTTGTCTCGATCT
Organism: Hymenochirus boettgeri; assembly: GCA_019447015.1. Lineage (NCBI taxonomy): Eukaryota > Metazoa > Chordata > Amphibia > Anura > Pipidae > Hymenochirus > Hymenochirus boettgeri. The sequence continues at coordinate 1,095 of JAACNH010003580.1, forward strand.
TATTTACATATCTTATAAATGGTCCCCTGTAAGTTATTTTACTGGGCTACTTTATTTGCCATTTCCAGGGGCGTTATTAGAGGGAAGCAGGGGGAGGCACCAAAGGGGGCCCAGGGCCCCAGTGGCCCCTCTTATTATTTTCATATGGCAATATAGCCTCTTCCCAGAAAACCACGTGGAGTGAAGCATGGATTAGGGCCCATCAGTTTTGCAGGGGGGCCTATTGATTCTAGTAATGCCACTGGCCATTTCATTTGAGTACACTGATAAAAAAACAAAAATGAGGCAATGCAATAAATGTTGCAAGATTAGATGTTAGTAGCTGCAGTAACCTAGTTCAAAATATCATTGAGGTTGCTGTAAATAATAGCATGGGCAATCTTCTGCACCTTATAGCATCATCCAATGTCTCTGGTCTATTGTGCCATAACTTAAACACTTAACACACACATAAAAACACACAACATAATAGTAACAGACTAATAAATGGAGGGTTGTCAATAACACTGGCTAATGGAACTAATTACAAACATAGTGACAAATAGTGTAAGATGCCTACCAAGAGACTGATCAATATCACATGCCCCCCATAGACTGATCAATATCACATGCCCACCATAGACTGATCAATATCAGATGCCCACCACAGACTGATCAATATCAGAATGCTAACCACAGACTGTTAAATATCAAATGCCCTCTACAGACTGGGCATATAAGATACCCACTACAGACTGGTCACATAAGATCCTCACCAGACTGATCATATAAGATGGCCACACACAGATTGGTAAATATCAGATGCCAACATAGAAAAGATAATCATGCACATTCCTAGGCCCCATACAAATCATATTATCTGAACACTGGCATACTTTATAAACAAAGGGGTTTTAGTATACATTACTGTGATCAGATGAATGAAAAGCTTCCAACCAGTCAAGGTAACCCCAGTCTGGAGGTCCTAACATCTAACCTTTCAATTCTTTTACTCAATTACGATTAGCAAACATTTGCATTTTCTTCTTACACACTGGATCCATATAACAGGCTCTCTCCCTTCCCCCCCAGCCCTTTGGCTTTTTAAAATGAGGGAAGAGGCCATCCAGTGCTTTATATTAAAGCATAGGACCTCCCATTAAAGGGGCGTTGGGGGTGCTATTACACATGCAACCATGCTTCATAATAAATAGATACAATACAAGGATTGTGGAAGCACTCCAGTTAGGCTAATTACAACTATATTTAGCGGAAGTGACGCTGATTGGTCAAACATTTATACAAACATAGAAAAGATAATCAATGCACATTCCTAGGCCCATACAATATATATTATCTGCACACTGGCATACTTAATAAACAAAGGGGTTTTAGTATACATACGTGATCACATAATGAAAAGCCTTAAACCACGTCAGGTAACCCCAGTCTGGAAGGTCCTAACATCTAACTTTCAATTCTTTACTTCAATACGATAGCAAACATTTGCATTTCTCATTCTTACACACTGGATCCATATAACAGGCTCTCTCCCCTTCCCCCCCAGCCCTTTGGCTTTAAAATGAGGGAAGAGGCCATCCAGTGCTTTATATTAAAGGCATAGGACCTCCCATTAAAGGGGCGTGTTGGGGGGCTATTACCACATGGGACATGCTTCATAATAAATAGATACAAACAAGGATTTGGAAGCACTCCAGTTAGGCTAATTTACAACTACATTTAGCGCGAAGTGCACTGATCTGGTCAAACATTTATACAAACTAGAAAAGATAATCAATGCACATTCCTAGGCCCCATACAATATCATATTATCTGCAACAGGCATACTTAATAAACAAGGGGTTTTAGTATACATTACTGTGATCACATGAATGAAAAGCCTTCTCCAAGCTCAAGGAACCCCAGTCTGAAAGGTCCTAACATCTAAGCTTTTCAATTTCTTTTACTTCAATTACATTAGCAAACATTTGCATTTCTCATTCTTACACACTGGATCCATATAACGAGCTCTCTCCTTCCCCCAGCCCTTTGGCTTTTAAAATGAGGGAAGAGGCCATCCAGTGCTTATATTAAAGGCATAGGAACCTCCCATAAAAGGGGCATCTGGGGGTGCTATTACCACATGGAGGCTTGAACAAGCCTCCCAATAAATACATACAATACAAGAATTGTGGAAGCATTCCAATTAGGCTAATTTCCCACCAGAGACTGGCAAATAGCAGATGCCCACCACAGACTGGCCAATATAAGCATTTGCCACTCTGCCTACTGCCCCTGTAGATGCACATTGACGGATTAGCTTTATAAATTTCTAAAAAAATTTTTTTTAAGTTTTCTTTTATCAACAGTTTGAAAACTTATATTAATTAAAAACTCTGAAAAACAAGTTCAGCCCCAAAATGAAAACTTACATACAGGTAAATTACCCCCCAAAACCCTAAACTGTAATAGTTTTAAATCTAAATATATAAGTCTAACCTGAAATCCTGCACAATATCCTGTTTCCCGTTTCTACTTCCTGGTTCTTCCAGGTAAAACTGTCAGTTAAAGATTTGACAGTTGACATCACAGTCAATAACTGAATGTTAATCCCCTGTCTGCCTCTTCTGAGCATGCACAGGCTCAGTACAAGCTCAGTACAGGTTTCTAAATTGCTCGGTTTCCTAAAGGCATCCAGAAGCATAGAAGGCATACAGTAATGAATTCATATGACAAACTATAATATATCAACATATTAAAGAGGCCATCTTTCTAAAAGATGTTCCTATGATGGTGGAGTTGTGCCCTTTAAATTAGCAAACCCTGCCCTATTGGAACATTATACTGACCTAATCCATGACACAAGCAGGAGGAAATATAAACATCATACTGAGTGGTGTAAAGTGCATGAAACTGAACCGGTAAAGTTACATACACACACCTGAATTATGACATGCAGAGGTCACCAATTAAGAAACACAGCAGGTTGGCATTTATTATCAGTGATCAATAGGTGTAATTAATAGAAACAACTAAGTAGCTACTATTACAGTGTTTTTTTCCTAGCAGGTCTTAAGCAACCTTAATTCACTGTAACACTTTACATTTATGTAAATGTCTTTAATATCCCGTCAACTTGTGTCTCACCCCCATATCCTCTATCTGTAAGCTCTTTGGGCAGGGTCCTCTCTCCTTTGTATCAGGTATTGCTGCAAGAAACTCCTCACTTGTTTACTTATATTTAGATTACCTGTGTATGTAATAAGTATGACTTTGTATAACATGTATTACCCTGTATGTAATGTATGACTATGTAATTGTAAAGCGCCACGGAAGATGTTGGCGCTATATAAATCAATAATAATAATAATATAGGTAGGGTACGCGCAGAGAAATAAATGTAGTACAACTAGAAAATTCTGGTTTTGTGTCAATGTTCAATTATAAATCTGTGCCTGTTAAAATATCTGAAACATATCAATCATAAAAATAAATTTAAAAAAAAAAAACTCCTTCTACGCAAAAGACAGGAAGATTCAATGTCCCTATGAAAAACCTGATTTCATTTCGGGTTAACGTGTGTTTTACACTTTACAACTGTTTTACAACTTTTTTACCTTTTTGGAAGTGTCCCAGTGCACTGGATGTAGCAAACCAGACATAATCACATATACGGTATTGTTATCAAGGAACGAACGGAATCACGGTAAGATAGTGCAGGGATTTCTATACTGAATTTCCCTGAGAATTGTTTCATTCCTCCACACAAGGAAACAAAACTTTATTTGCTTGAATGGAAAGGGACAGCACTTTACCACTAGAGATGTCCGAACTTCACCAAATCCGGTCCACTTGAGGATCCGCGAATTCTCGAAAAAATTCGAAAATACGTAGTTAGGAAATAAGAGAAATCCTTGCATTTCCCGAACTTTTTTGGAAATTACGCGAAAAACCCTCGTAATTTCTAAAATTTTCAAATATGAAAAATCCGCGAATCGGAAGTTCGGAAGCGGAATCCAGAAAATCCGCCGTTCACGAACGGGATAAATCCGCGCGGATCCGGTTCGGATCCGCGAACCGGCCATCCCTATTTACCACTAGAAGAATGATCATGGAGTCATTTTAAAGGCTTTTTTAATAGAGGCACATGTATGTAGACCACAGTTCCCTTTAGGTATTAGCATTATGCTGGCTAATATGAGAAAATGACATGGCCAACCATTTTGGGCCAAGCAGGAACTTCTCTGTCTTTTTAGATTTTAGATATATTTATGATTAAAGGAGAACTAAACTTAATGTTTTTAAACCTAATATGAAAGTTTTTTTCCCCCAGAACCTTATACATTGTAAATTCTTCTCTAATAGTTACATTTGTATATGTAATAGATTCTGTAAATGAGGTTTCCATGTTGTTGCCAGTACAACCCTCAGCACCGGTAAGGCACCAGGTTTAAAAATACACAGTTCAGAAGGTCACAAGTTCAATACCCCAGACATACCTTTATTGTTTCTATCATATTCCATGCATTTCATTGGTGGCTCACCTTGTAAGATGCCAGGTTTAGACACATACAGTTCAGAAGGTCATGAGTTTGATTCCTTAAACTTACTTTTATTTTTTGCATCCATTATGTTCCTAGTACAATATTCTACATGTATCAATAGTTTATATAGTATCTCTCATAGCCTAAAGGTAAAGAGCTCTGCTTGTAGATGTACATTTGCAGGTTCTATTCCCCAGACTTACTTTTATTTTTGCTGAAATGTGTATTCCGTTTCTTACTTCCATGTATCTTGAAATACACTGCAAGATTATTTTTCTTTTTGTATGAAAAAAAGGATTATATCATTGTTAGACAGGGCACTTGAATGTGTTTGAAAACAAAAAGCTGAAACCCTGTTCTGTCAGATTCTGTGAAGAGGCTTCTTCTAGGAAGCAAGGCTGCAACTTCCTTGTTTTGATCTGTTGAGCTCTACAGAGCATGTGCCTGTACGCAGACACTTACTTGGGTTTACCCAGCTAAGGTGGATTGTGGGGAGCTGCCCCCTAGTACTCACAGGTTATTTCATAAATCACCCAATGGCCACAGCAAAGGGAGAAGTGAGACACAGCTTGTTGTATGTTTGTGAATGTGTTCTATTGGGACAAAGTTGTCTGAGACTTTAGTTCCCCTTTAAAACATATATATATGCATATCTAAAGTTTATGCCAGAATTAGATTGATTCTCCTACTTAGGCCTGAGAAAACACTGATGCTTGCCTTCTTTAGTTTACAAACATACCACTGTAAAGTATGTTCCTTTTCTACAAAAACAAATGATGTGATTCAGTGATGAGTACATAACTAGAAGATTCAGCTATGTGTCTGCCGAGTCCATCACTGTGTCATTATAGATAGGCAGTTTAAACATTCTGTAATTACAGAGAAGCCATGAATAGATGTTGACTGCTCAATTTCAATCAACTAATTTGGACACATCAAAGAGCAGCATGGACTGCCATTAAGCCAAGCTTAAAGGGCATGTCCACCCCCAAAACTATAATCCCTACCCCACTACTGGCCCCATTGTGTAGTGTAGTTTAATAATCCTTACCTTAATCCCAGCTCCATAAGGTTCTCCTGTAGTCCCCCCCCAAAGTCCCAAAAACTGCCCACCAGGAGTATACCAGAGTCCATATAGGACTCTGCCTCCTACCTGGCCTCCGGGAGAAGTTTGGCATGCGTACTGCAGCCCTTCTCCCCCTCCCTCTCCCTCCCTGATTAGCCTTCCCTCCCCCTACCATAAAACATTTAGGTAAATCATTCCCCTGTCCCCCCAGCCCCACCGCTCTATTATTTATTATAGAAATTCCCCAAACTTTACTTACATGCCTCTTTCCTCCGCCGCACTGAACTCCCGGCAGCCGCGTCCGTATTGGCTGCCGCTCAGCCAATCACAGACCGCGACTGCCGGTCCTGCCCCTCTCTTGCATTATCTCGCAAGCAGAGGGCTGGCAGCGCGGCGGAGGAAGAGGGGCAGGTAAGTAAAGTTTGGGGAACTTTCTAATAAAATAAATAGAGCAGTTGGGGCTGGGGGACAGGGGGAATAACAATTCAAAAAAAAGGGTGGACATACCCTTTAAAGTCTGTTTAACTACAAGAGAGAGCAATGACTTAACTGCCACTTGCAGAGCACTTTTATGTATGGAGATAAAATAATGCTTTGAAAACAGGAATGTTTACGGCTATAAATATAACATAAATAAATGCAAGGCATTAGTTTAATGCTTACACTGTCATTATATTACAATACATTTGTGTAATATATTTATTGCATATATGATTTAATGCTGCAAATTATTTTACTATAAATGACGAGTTCTATGTGCTTTTATGAATTTCAAGGTTCTAAGCAGTCTACACAGAAATTAAAAATGTAATAATCATTTTTATGAATTTGAAATTGGGACTTTATCTTACTACTTTTAATTAAATTACCAATGAAATATAAATGAAAATATAAAATGTATGAGTTTTTCTATCTCTTTACAAAATTGTGAGTTTGCTCCTACTGTATATATTTCATCCTTATGTGTTCATAATCTCTAGATACCATACCATTTTCATTTTTTACAAAGGCACGTTTAAAAGGGCATGTTTACAACCCTACAAAAACTTTTATAAATAGAATATTACCCCACCCAAACTCATTTTTCAATATATACCTTTCTCCCCAGCACTCCTGAGTCCAGATATCCTATTTTGAAGTCCTCTGGTCCCTTTCTTCTGCTCTCTTCTTCTTCTATAAGTGAGCTTGTAAACAGTGCAGCCATTGTAAGTCATTGGAATGACTAACTGTGGCTGCAGTGTGGAAGGATTCTGCAGCCTTACCCCCATAAGCGATCAATCACAATACAGAAAAGGTATTTCAATTAAGTATAATAACACTTCTGTCCCTGACAATACACATTAGTTCTAGCAATCCCTAACAATTACTCCTCTTAGCATAGATGTAGAAAAACAGAATATTGCAATTTTGAGTAAAAAAATAAAGTCTGAGAACTGAACTAGCAACCTCATGTACTACGGAAAGACATTTGAAACTTAATCTTTTCCTAGGATCATAATGGGGGGGGAAAAGCATAAAATTGCCAACTATTTCTGTTGGTACTGGCAGGCAGCTCTTTGGCCACTTATAGTTGGAAAATAACTGGTGTGGAGACATCTGTAGCAAAACATTCCGTGGATATGAGAAAGAGTGAATAGTAGGTCAGCGGAAATAGGCAATAGGTGCCTATGCTCACAAATCTCATTGGAACACTACATGCGCTGTGAGTTGTACTGGTAACAACATGGTAGGAATAGGATCCAGGTCTGATGTAAACCTAGTTCTGAATCCCTGTTGGAACTGCTCAGAACATTTGGATCTTGTAAATTTCAAGATCTTCGGAAACCTTGAAAATACTACTTTAATCTACTTTGAGGGTTACAGTACACGCTACTTTCAAAGTTACCAAAAGTAACCTTGAATATAAATGCGGAATCTCGAAAATAGCTTGCGTGGACATACATTTTATTTTAGTTTTGGTGATAGTTGTGTTTCCCCTGACCATTTTCCTTAGCCATGCTTTTTATGCCCTTATGTTACATGGAGCTGTGATTGTTTTTCCCATTGACTTCTCTGGGCCAATTTCCGGATTTTCAAATTATTTTAGAATTAAAATATTCAAAACGGAACAAAAAACTTGCAGGTTTCGAATATCTCTACAACATGGAAGTTACTTGGATATGTAATCCATTTAGAGAAACATAATGTTACGAAGATTATTAAATGTGTAGGTGTTCTAAGAAGAAAACTTTCACTTAGGAATATTTTTTTAGATTATTTATTTCTCCTTTGATATAAACTGCAAAACTTTGAAAAATGAACTTTTCTATTATATCTCAGTTTGTAAAGTATTGAAACAGTTTAGCATGAAAGGAAAATGTCTAAGTCGAATGGAGCAAATTTTGTTACATTCTTATTTGCTGCAGCAAACACTTGCAAAGGTGAGTGAGGTTTGTTCAAAAGCAAGATAGAATATTTCCTCTGCCATCATATAGGGATAAAAGGTACATACTTCCTCCCCTCCTGATTTAATGTTTATAAATAGTCACTCGCCTGGGTCCAGCCATTACTGCCATGGCGAGATATAAAATGACAAAATGCGAAAAGCCTTCTTAAAGATCAAATGTGCAACTCTAAAGGCTTGTACACATGTGCAGTCGCGGTCCGACTAGAGATTCGCCGAATTTCGCAAAATCCTCGGTCCGCTCGAGGATCCGCAAATTTTCGAAAAAATTTGAAAATTCGAAAAATCCGCGAGCGGACCCATCAAATGAAAATAACCCTTGAAATTAAGAGATTTTTCGTATTTCGAAAATTTTCGAATTACGGTTTTTCGCGTATTTTCGAAAATACGAGTAATCCTCATAATTTCGAAATTTTTTCGAAATACGTATTTAGAAAATAAGGAAATCCTTGTTTTTCGAAAATTTTCGAAAATTAGTGTTTTTCTCGTATTTTTTGGAAATACAAAAAATCCGCGATTGGAAGTTCGAAGGCAGAAAATCCGGAAAAATCTGCCGTTCGCGAATGGGAATAAAACCGCAAACCGGCCATCCCTTTCCTGACCTACCCACAACCCAGGATGTGTACGAACGAACGTTTGGAGATCCACCAAGTTCGGTCGTCAACAACGCTCCCGAACAACGACCGCTTCGGCAGATAAAGCGCCTACACACTGCCTGATTATTGGCCGAAATGTTCGTACTTACACATCGTGCGTTCCTTATTGTTATTGTATTTAAGGAATCACAGTCAGCATACATTTCTTAAGCAAGATTATATTTTTCATCAATTGTTTGAGACCTAGAGATAGGACTAAAGCTTTTTGTTTCAGCTTTGTGTTTTTCTGTTCGGGAGTTTTTATTGTTCTGACTAATAGGACATATTTCCTGGAAGGCATGTAGGGCACATAGGAGTAGGAAAAGATTGAAAGACACTTTCGTATCCTGAATCCCACATACTGATAGAAAGCTAGGCTCACGGACTTTGATGAAGCTTAGTATATCTGTTCTAATGAAGGGATTTTACTGGACCATTAATAATTTCGCCTAATGGGGAAAAAGTGTGAGGTTTAATAAAATACTGGCAAGGAACAAAATGATTTAAAAATAATAATCATTTTACAATTGTCATTTAATTTTAATGTACATGTTCATTATTATTAACACATATTATTCTAGGATGAAGTCTGATTCCAATTTGACTGGACTTCCGACCAAACTCTCGGGAGTATTTCAAATTGCGAAAATTTTTTAGATCTTTGATAATTTCAAATATCGAATATTCTAGAATTATCGAATTTCCAATCATCGAATATACAAGGCCAATTTCAGGAATATTGACATACGTGAACCTTTTATTCTGAACACATACACTTATTCCAAATATGGGGAGAAATACCAAATGAATTTTAAAAATTAAAAAATTAATATTTAAATATAACAATTCCAAGCAGGAATCCTATTGTAGCTGCTTCAAGGCCTGACTGAATAAGGTAAGTTGTCATAGCTTTCAGTCCTGCTGTATGTCTAAAGCTAGGTACACAGTGCTAAAACTCCCATACCGTGGCAGTGTGGTTAACTGCCAATGCACAGTCCTGAGCGTTCTCCCTATGCTATGAATAGAGAGCTCGGGACTGTGTGTTCACTGATCTCGCAGATCCTGTCTGTCATCTTTCAAAAATCTTTACTGTGTGCTGTGCTTTATAGAGGTATATAGATTATTATATGGTATAAGCATATTATTTGAGTAATGATGATAAGCACTTTAATCCTCTTTGAAGAATGAGAATTTGGATGAGCCAATCCCTTTATTTATAAATCCCTTGTATTCCTAAGCCCCACCCTAATGATGATGTGCCCACTTAATATAGACAGATGTGGTCACTATATTTTAGGCTTCAGAAAGGATGGAGCACTACCCAAAAGTTGCCAGAATTTTTATTCCACAATGGAGCATAAAACTCTTAACATTTTACAATGACTTATAGTTTCCCAAACTTTTTGGAAGCTCCCAGTGGGGCAAGGGTCTTATGTACCCTGCCCAATTTGTAATGCATGATCATAAAACACACCTCAGCTAATTGTACTGACCTGCACTCTGAATCCGGTGGTCCTTCTTTGCGTCTGCAGTTATCCAGTGCTTTCCATATTGCATTTCTCATCCCAATTCTGTTCTCATTCCATTGGAGTTCATGGCAGACTTTAATCAATTGTAGACTGCTCCATAATGAATAATCCAGTCAATATTACCTGCAATAAATTGCAACAACCAGTAGAAAAGTACAAAATCTATTTATAGATGAACTTGCGTTCAAAAAAGGATATTTCTTGGTTATTATACAGTGAGGCAAACAAGAACAAAGACATATCTACTCTTCACATACGGAAATTAACAATTTACAGTACGCTCTACATGTAATATTCTTTAAAATTCATTTTCTCTGAACTTTCATCACATAGAGGTAATAGTATAGGGTTAGACTGTCTAAATATAGTTTTAAAAGCTATGGAGCCGAATGAGCTTTCATTAATGCGATTTTCTTTTCCTCTTAGTGGGAGGTGGCATAACAAAAGGATTTGGGCTATCCAGGCAGCATTAAGCAATAGGTCAGGCTGCGAGAAGCAGCCTAGGAATATAATGTATTAAGGTGCCGTGGGCCGCTGGCAATGAGGTGGTGGGGGGGCGATGCCCAGCTAAATCCAGCACAAGGGGGGGGGGGGGGTTTACAGGAAAGTTCTAAAGTTTTGTTTAAAAAAATGACCTCCCAAATGTTTTAGCCACTTTCACACTGGATATTGTGTTATTTATTGAATAATTTATCTAAAAGAATGTTATTTATATAAACTTCAGAAGGGGTCATTAGGCAGTTGGGGCCTTTGTGAACTCTGTCCCATATTATATGTTGTTTTTATTTGTATAGCGCCACCTGGGGATGCGCACTGTACATTGTGTTATAACACAAAAAGCCATACAAGTGTGACAAAAATATATCAGTAAGAACTGATATAGTTCAATTTAGCATATCTATGCGTGCTCTGAGAGGTAGGATGTGAGATTAGATTTAAACCTGTTTATTGATGTTTCTTGACGAAGAGAGAGGAACGAATAGAATTTCAGAGAATGGGAGCCCCAAGAGAAAAAGGTTTAAGGTGAGAGGAGGCGGTGGGTCTATACAAGAGATATAGTGGGGATACGAGAAGAAAAATAAGAAGGAGAGAAGAGCAAAGGAATTTAGATGTTAAGAGAAGAATTTTTTTGTTAACTTGTTTTTCATGGGAAGCCATGTAGTTGTGCGGCACAGGGGAGATGTAGTTCCTGATTATTAGAGAGTGAACAATGCATTCAGCAGAGTTTAGTATTTACTGAAATGGAGAAAGATGGGAAGCAAAAAGACCAAAAAGCAGAAGGCAGTCCACATGATAGGATGAGAGCATGGATACCCATAACAGTAGTTGGTAATAATACTATTTCACAATTTAATATGCAATTTCTTTGCTTTATTTGCTTGTCATCAAAATATTACTTTTTAACAGTGGATCTATAAACACATTACTGCTGATTTATTTATGATAAATTTTGATTTAAATGTACTATAGTGGATCTTTGAAATACATTTATCATCAATTGCTTGATATATCATTATGCTATAGTTATACCTATTTATTTGGTAATAAATTTGTGCTGATTTCAAATAAAATGGGGCAAACTCATCAGGTTCCCTTCTGCTGGCTAATAGAGATGGACGATGATTTGAACCTGTGTTCAAAGAAAATAGGTTTTGACTGTGAAACTGTCAGTTTTTTACAAAATTTAGTTTCAACCAACAAAGTTTTGACACAAAACTGGTAGTTTGCTCCAAACGACGTTCAGGATTAATTTTGTACCTGTGATTTTTTTTCCTTTATATTTTTCATTAGCACTACTTGACACAGCATGATGTATGTTTTCTCTATTGATAGAGGTTTAAAACTCTTTGGGAAAGTTACTCAAAGCCGCATTTACTCCATATAATCTCCCCTCCCTAATTTTACATGGGGTTTGCTTGTATGGGTAAATCCCGAAGGTTTCACGTCTGCAAACTCGATAATAACGCACATGTATGAGTAAATCTCTTTTGTGGCACAATAAAGGAGTTATGGCCGCACTTACCGATATTGATCCACCCCCAGTAAATGAGCCTGCGTTTGGGTCTGGGTCCCACCTTATAACTGTGCAGTAAATTCTTTTAAGAAAGGGTTTTTGTACATTTTTAATAATATATCCAATTGATACTTTGCCCTGTGTTTTTTCTGCCCCTGTACTATTTTGTAAACATTCTTAAACTTTTTACAGCTTTAATGGACAGTGACCAACTCAAACGCCCCTGATTAAAAAAGCATTTTCTGGTGTTTCTTTTTTAATCTAGACAAAAGCACAGCACTCTTCTAAAATATGGGAGATTCAGAATTTTATCCCAGTAACTATTATCATCAAAATAGAATCCTCTGGTGACAGTTACACTGGTATCTCTCTCTGCACAGACATGGCAACCTTAGGGTTTAGGTCATGCTAACCGATCGTGAATTGATTAGCATGCCTTAAACCCCGGATCCACTGCTGTGTGCTGACGGTGAATCATGTGATAGTGCAACCAATTTTGACTAACATATTGAGTGCACATAAATTGGGGAATATATTTCTCCAACACATTGCCCCTGCTTTGTAAGGGTAGAACATGGATTTATTTTTAAGACCTGAGTGTCTAAATACAGTAAGTAATAATCACCATGAATTATGAAAAACAGATCTTGTCAAACAAACTTGCTTGGCTTATATGAGGAATTAGTAGGAATTTGGCATAGCAGTAGATGTGGTAAATGAACTTTGCCAAGGCTTTTGATACAATCCACAATAAGCAACTCTTAGTAAGCAAAGGTCTGTTGGGCTTGGACAGATATTCTGTAAATGGATAGAAAATGAGTTGCTGCATCTGATACCGAAATGGCTTCATCAAAGTGGTGTGTAACACGTTCTGTGTTGGGGCCATTTCAATTTAATCTGTATTTAATAATTATAATTATATAATAAATATAATTATTTGAAGCAGGTCTCTGAGTTTGTAGACTACACTAACTTTGCCAACCATTAAAAGCTACAGATGATGTATAATTGTTATAGTGGATCTAGATATATTTTCACATTGGGCAGATTAGTGGCAAATGCGATTCAATGTTGATAAATGTAAAATCATGTATTTTGGGCTTATAAGCAGTGGTACATGTTCACCAATAGAGCATGTCAGAGGACACACGAATGGTAAAACATTGGAACGGTTCCTTGTATGTGGTGATGGCAGCTTTATTACATAGTTTTAAGAAATGCGGATGAGTTTCTAAAATAAAGAATATTGCATCTTACTGGAATTGAAAGACAAAGTTGGAGTTACCCAGGGAAATTTCCGCTTTACTGCTGCCAAGAAGGCTGCTGTATAACAGTATAGGAACGACCAGGAACTAACCCTTTCTATATAGTAATAAATGGGGTGCTCCAACCACTATATAGCAGAATATAACTTAAGACAAAACAGCAGTGGAATATACAGGGCAAACCCACAACAATAGCCTTAAGAATAAAATATTTAACTATGTGAGTGTGTGAACGGTCTCATGAGTAACCGGTATACTATAATTTTTTTGTACTTTATATATGATATATATGAATACTGGGGGAGGGGGATGTTTTTTTTTAGATTTTTTTGTGCCCTTAATACGTTATCCCATAATCTGTATAAAGGATATTTTATTCTTAAGGCTATTTTGTGGGTGTGCCCTGTATATTCCACTGCTGTTTTGCTCTTAAGTTATAAGAAGGCTGCGGTAGGGAATAAAAGGTGAAAACTTTGGACAGAAATTTCTTCTATTTGTTTTAATGGGAGGGCACATACGATAATATTGATCATTTTACTGGTAACTTTTAGGGTTTACAACTACATTTAGCGGAAGTGCTACTGATCTGGTCAAACATTTATACAAACATAGAAAAGATAATCAATGCACATTCCTAGGCCCCATACAATTCATATATCTGCACACTGGCATACTTTATAAACAAAGGTTTTAGTATACTTATTGTGATCACATGAATGAAAAGCCTTCCAACCAGTCAAGGTAACCCCAGTCTGGAAGGTCCTAACGTCTAACCTTTTTTACTTCAATTACCATTAGCAAACTTTTGCATTTATATTGTACATTTTAAATTGTGTACTTAAGTACAAGCCAATGATCACTACAAATACAGGTAGAGCAGAAAGCAATAATTAGGCTATGAGAACTATAAAAAAAAATTATACTATTTGACCATGAAAGCATTAGCACATAAAAAGGTGATCTTTAAATGTAGTTTAAGAATATTTTCACTGTGCAGCTTCTAATAAAGATTTATGTTACCCCTCAAAAAACATTACAGTCAATTAATTACTCAATGCCATTAGTTATTTCTAGCTCATAAATATACAAACTAATACAGTTCACAGACCTTCAGTTCTATAATCGCATAATAGAGATATTTGCATTTCTCTAATGGGTTTCTAAGGGTAAACCTTATATGGCAACAACTTCAAAGTCCTAAGTCAGCACAGATTTATCACATTTAGTCAAGAACAAAGCAAGAAAGGTAAGAAATTCAATTAATCTACTGTTAATGTGTAAATTAACAGCTGGAAAGCTTAAAATCAAAGATCACCTAAAAAGGGGCATGTAACCCCCAAATGTTGTGATATGTGTGGTGTCTCAATAAATTAAGTTTCTTTTGGAGTGCAACATTTTGTTCCATTTTTGTCTAAAATAAAAGACCTTGGCTGTATTTCTTCATTAAGAACTTCATTAATGTTCGGTCCATTTGTTCAAAAGTTCAAAAACGGACCCTTAAAGTCAATGGAGAGTGATAGTTTGAAAAGTTTGGATGTTTTACAGATAAACTAACTACAACTTACTCTAAATGGCTGTGGCACCTGGGAAATGGTCTGGGGAACATGTCACAATCACCAAAACCTGTTTAAAAACACTTCTTACTTTTAATCAGGCAATTGTCGAGTTTGCGCAAGCTACATTCGAGGGTTATGGAAAATTCAAGGGTTACCGAACGATACTTTCGAGGGTTACCAAAAATAGAACCATAAATTTGAGGGTTATTGAAAACGATAAATTTGATGGTTACAGAAGTCGGAGGCTACATTCGAGGGTTAGCGAACATATCTATATATTCGAGGGTTACCGAAAACGAACAATACTTTCGAGGGTTACCGAAAATCAAAAACTACACTTGAGGGTTATCGAACAATACATTCTAGGTTAGTGAAAATGATCCATACATTCAGGGTTACCGAAAACAAATGATCTTTCGAGGGTTACCGAACTATACATTCAAGGGTTAGCGAAAGGCTTGTGAATTCGATAATTATTGATTTTTTCAGTAATTATCGAAATACGCCGTAAGTATGAAAAAACTAACTAGTTCAAGCCCGACCAGTTCATATAGTTCAAGTTCACCGAACTTGGGTTTAGTTGGTTTTGTCTCTACTCATAACTAGGAATAAAACTAACATTCAAAAAAGGAGAGATCTCCACTCTTGTTGACCCAAAGTTATAATGTTCTATAATTTTTAAATACTTTTACTCTATGGTCAACTAAATATTAACCATTCTTTATAAAGAAACCTGGTGTGGCTAAAATGCTGTGTTACTGCAAGGATTATCAGGAGTTCATAAAAGATTCAATAAAAGTCTTATTGTTTAAAATGGTGCTAATTTTGCCCCAACCAATCAGATCTTATTTAACATTTGTAAGCTTACATCTGATTGGTTGGGGCAAAATTAGCACCAGTTTAAACAATAAGACTTTTATTGAATAACCCTGTATGTTCTTTAATACCTTTATCTTCTCTGAAAGTTTAAAAAACACTTTTTTTGGCAACAATAACAAACACCTACTATGGCGGTATTTATATAAAAAAATAGCACACTATTACATTACCAGGTGTTATTTTAACACAGCCATTGTTTTTTTAAACACTACCAGGGGTTATTTTACACTTCTGTGTGTTATTTTACACTACCAGTGTTTTTTGCACTTCTGAGTCTTATTAACTACCAGCAGTTTATGAAGGTTCTCCTTTATCCAGGGCATGGTATATCTGTAGAGTTCAGCTAGATAAACTGGACTTGAGGTAAAGCTCTTAAAAAACATTGTGCTAGTCATCAACTGGCAATTCAGAATGACTTAATTGTATTATAGCCAAGAGTGTTATCAAAATTGCCCAGGCTAAGGCATCAAAGCACCATTGTACATGGCAGACAAATGTTGTCAACCTTCAGCATAAGTATTTTCTGCAATATACATATGTATATCTCATTACCACTGGTAAAATATAAAGAAGAAAAGAAACAAATAAGGTTAAACATTTTTACAATATCAATAAATATAATTATAGAAAATAAACGCTATATGTTCTTCTGTTGTACTCTCCTGGTTTTAGAGATTTCCTTTGGCTTCAGTAATATGGGTCCCTTGGGGGGGTTCATTTCACAGATTCTTTTGATGCAAAATAACATAACCATACTAAAATCAAAATAAAGAATAGGATTTAATATGTTGCAATATTCAGAATTTAGAAAACAAATATGCTTTTTATTTCCAGATTTATTATAAGATTTATTATGCCAATATCCTACTCATTTTATGGGATATATTTCTTTTCTAATTTAACTGCTGTAGGCACTATAATACATTTGTTGCACATCAAATCTAAAGCAGTTTCTTGTGCAGTTATAAATATAGGAGTAGTCTATATAAGCAGCTCGATACCTTTAGAATTTTCATTTCAGTAGGCAGGGGAGAAGTAACTTTATTGTAAACAGAAAATGGACTAAATTTGCCACAAATTTGTTATTAGTTTTACAGACCAAAAAGTAGAAGACCCCGCAGGCCACAATGTTTTATTATTTCATTAATTAACCATCTTTCAACTAAAACCCATTGAGATAAAATTGTCTCAGGGGCTTAACAAAAGGAACCAGACCGAACACGATATACAAATTGGGAATTTGTACCAAACTTATGAAATGAAAGAATTGCAGGAATTGAAATTGCGATTGCAGCCTGTACAAATAGTTGCAATAGTGATACAGACAGAAAACTTAATGATTCAACAATAACTTAATTACCAAAAATATCTCTCATTGTCATACTATTTTATTACAATGCAGCAATAGCTATGTTTGAAGCTGCCTTCTCACCAGTGTTAGCTACAAAATGTTAGAATGGCAGAAATTGTTTCCTTTAGGAAGTTTTGTGTGAACAACACTCCCTTTCCAACAGACACGGAGCCAGAGTGGTAATATAAACAACACTTTGTTTTCTGGTTGACTGAACCTTGCTCACGCATGCACCTGGATCACTGAGCTTTAATGGTGAGTGAACAGAGATACTAATTACCACTTTTGATTTTGTGATTAATGTTGTGTTGCACCAACGGAGATTACTTCATGGAGATGGGCTCAGGGCCAAACATTTAGGCCACCTAAATGTTGTGTACTGATCGGGTTCTTTTTTATATTACATTTGGTGTCCCACACAACTAAAAACCATTTCCGTTTTTTTGTATATTAGTCTTAAGGGCAATTATAGTGAGAAATGTTTTTTTTTTAATTCTTCTAATGTATCCTATAAGTCATCCCATCACAGGGTACCTTTAGTTCTTTTAAATTCTTCATAGTCCCCGAGATATAAGCCTTTGAATATGCTGTGATTTGTAGGAGCTGCTACCACCTCACTGTCACTCAAAGGCACACACCACCACAATCCAAAGCTCCCCTGGAGTACTGTCACACACTCTCTCCCCCCACACTATATGTACCATGTGCAACATATAGTCAATGCGTAGTGCTAAACACAATCAATAAACCATAACCCAGCAATATGAGCATAACACACTATAAAACAGCCCCCCCCCAAAAAAAATCTTATATACATACAAAACCAGTGACTCAATGGACACACTAATACAGTATATATAATACAGTAATACAGACTATATACCAACAAGACACACAGTGCAATCTATGAAATATATAGACTAAGCACTGAAATGTAACAGGACAACAAGTTGTGTCACTGTGTTTGTGAAGGTCTCATACAAGCTGCTGTTACACTGACTCTCTCTCAGTGATTATGATCTCAGCTAAGCAGGGGGAGAGATATGACTTTAGGGTAAAAGTAAATAACAATTAGCAGTTAAGAACAGGCAGATTTCAGTAACTTACTTGTAAAGAATCCAGCACCACTTGTCCTCCTCTCTCCCCCTCTGCCCCTCCCTTCAGCATATTGCTACTTTATTCCACACTTTGATTGCTTGCAGTCTAGCTCTGATGGGAGGGGTCAAAGGTGTCAGCATTCATTTAAAGTCCTTCTCAACTGACAATGCTCGGACTCTGATCAGCCCGTCACTGCTTGAGGGGAGTAAACAGAGAGGGAGGGGGACTACACAGCTTGGTACAAACTTCTGCCAGTGTGAAGAAACAAAGCCACCCAGAAACATGAAAGTAAGGCAGCTTATACTAAGTGATCTATACTTGTATACAGACAAAGTTTTTTTTTTCACTATAGTTGCCCTTTAGTTGGCCATACATGTGAAGGTATACTTGCCCTTCAATTTTTTTTCTCCCTCCAAACAGTGATCTATCACAAACCCCAAGGTAACCAATGATAGAACCTAATTGACCACAATCAGACAGACAGGCCATTAGTTTTAGAGGGGTGGTAATACTGCAACCATTTAAAATTCAGCTTGCACCTCAATAGCAAGTGTTATTCCAGAAATGTTCACACCCAATTATTTACATACCGTTCTGATGGGGCAACCCTAAAGCAGGGTGTATGATGTGGTGGTGGCTTTATTTGTGAAAAATACAATAAACAAGAAGTGGTAATATTTTTATATTAGCAAAAGGGTGCCCGTTGGTGCACAGTG
This sequence comes from Hymenochirus boettgeri, assembly GCA_019447015.1. NCBI lineage: Eukaryota > Metazoa > Chordata > Amphibia > Anura > Pipidae > Hymenochirus > Hymenochirus boettgeri. Next base: position 20,170 of record JAACNH010003580.1, read on the forward strand.
GAAATTATGTGTGTGTGTGTGTGTTTTTTTGCTATGGTGGATACAGTGGATATGGAATCTTACACAGGTATATTTTAAAATGTTATTCAGACACTAGCATCCAGGGAACCAAATAGGATAATCCTACAGGTCTGAAAATAGCCCAGGCAATCCTGCCACAATGTGTGGTTTAAACTAAACAGTCCATTGGGTGACCTGAGACAATAAACAGGATCCAGATAAACATGCTATATTCATACTTATTAGTATTCACCACGTAAAAAGTTCCACATTTTAGCTGTTTATGTTATGACTTGGGAGCACAGGATACTGATTAGCTTTATAGATTAATATGAGGTGGGGATAAAGGTGGCTAAACGCTCCCCACATAGATATAGAATGAAATAGAGCCTTCTTGTAGAGAAGGTAACCTCTGTTATTATAATAGCATTGCCCTAATAATCTAACCTATAAACAATATTTATCACTGCCCTTTCACATGTTGTAAAACTACAACTCCCAGCATTCTGTGTTTAAGTAAGTTTCTCCTTTATGTCCATTGGCTAATAATTGTATACAGATGCAATACAGGTACGATATAGAGCATGGGTGTTGAGCATCTCATGTATAAAATTGAAGAATTGTAGGCAAGCTTCAGATAGTGCAAAATGCAAAATTTATTGTATATTACTATAAATAATATAATTTTGTGTTTTGCTGAGGCTCGCCTACAATTCTTCAATTTTTAACATGTGATGACCACAGGGGACAAGTTAGAGTGGAGGAAGGAAAGAGAAAACTAAGTGAATAGCTGCACCTGTTTTTTATGAGAAACACATTCTCACATGTTTAAAAACTACAAATCCCAGCATTCTCTGGCTGCACTGAATACTGGAAATTTTTGTTTTCATACATCCTATAATAAAGCCTTTTTTTCATGCTTCAGTGATTCCTACCCAAGGACTCGAATATGCTAGTTCCATCTGCTCTTCCCTTCCATCCACAGCTATTACACTATTGGCCTTGGGAAGGATTATTTAAGTCACTTCAGGCAGTAGGAGTCATGAACCTTACCAACCTTGGCCTCCCTTTCCTATTGCATCTACCTGCCAGCTAGAATCCATTGGGTCTAAGTGTAATAAACCTACAGGTCTGAGAACAGCCCAGGCAATCCTGCACAATGTGTATTTCAACCTAAACAGCACCATTGGGCAACCTGACACCCTATACAGGATCCAATTAACTTGCTATGATCATAATCTAGTGGTCTGGCGCAAAGCAGACTGCACTTCTTTTCTTTACGTAATTCTTTAAACCAGTTTAATTATACATTTAACAATAAGTATTGCAATGTTTAATAACAAAACATAAACAGTTTCCCCGCATAACATGTGCAGTAATGGAGTAGTCCCTGCCTATGGTGCACCACTTAAAATATTGACCAGGCCTGTATATTGTATGTCCATTTAAGTTGGTGTACACTTATGTTGAATCAGAGTGCTAACAGGATCTTAAACACAGGATATTGTGTTTGCATTCAACACACTGTGCAAGGGATCACACCAAACAAACTTCTATTGATCATTTCGCCATAGAGAGCATGGATGTCTTGTCTTTTATTACTCACTGATACCACATGCAGGCTGGAGGTGGTATTAAGGAGCCTAGGTGTTATGTCCATTACAATACACATCATGTCCTGTGTATCAGACTTTGGTGTATATGTCCATTACAATACGCATCATGTCCTGTGTATCAGACTTTTTTGGATTGGCTATGACTGCCACGTGTTTTACAAACAGCACATCACTGGATGTTATAACTGACATTACACCACTTTCTTCAGTATTCACATGGAGTAACCCCGGCTGTGGTTTAAGCAACCATTTTGACCATACCATGTTGAAATAGGAATCTCAGCTTTGTAGTAAGTATTTATGTGTTGGTATATTTTGTCTTGTACCTACTATATAAGTAATGCTGTACTTTATAACATTTATTGATGGTCTTTTAAATGGTAATAGTGAGATCCAATCTCCTATGAAGATATAAATATATTTATATAAGGGTTGATAAAAAACATATTGTGTCAAAAAAAGACATTACAGAAATTAGAGGTCAACAACATACTTGTTCAAAATAAGATGTGAATGAAAAGGATAAAAAATTTTTACTTACAATCATCTTCTGATGCAGAGTGTTTAAAAATAACAGTCCATACAAGCTTGAATCCTCCATATAGTGTGTCAGCTAGTTCATCAGGAAATCCAATAAATGCATGTTTCTGGATCTCAGAAGTAGTACCAGTGTAAACATATGTCAGAAATATAAATATAAGTGGAGATAATATCCCATTGCCATGATGTATATAAATCAAGTTAGACTTGGAATCCTGTTTATAAAAATATGGAGTGTTAATAAAAAAATGTAAATAAAATTGAGTTTTAGGGAATACTTCATAACATTCTTGAAAAAAAAAAAAATAAGCAACGGGTGACTAGATAAGTTACGTGTTGCATGTTATAATAATCACACATGCAGTTATCACCTCCAAGTGGTGCACCACACACCTCTAAGCATAACACTCAACATAACTTTGCAGACATTCATCAAGTTTAAGCAGACATAAATCTTCTAAGCTTTTCAACAGAGGGTACATTGAACTACACATGGATAGGGGGCTAAAAGATAATGAAGGGAGATGGGGAGTAAAAGCATAGAAGATATGGGGGCGTGTATAAGTCAAATGATAATCTAAATGTATGTTTGCAAAGTCTACCTGGAAAAACTGGGGAACTAGAACTAATAGCTTTAAAAAGAAAGAATATATGATAGGTATAGCAGAAAACAAAACAAATTATTCCCATGACTGGGCATTAAATATGGAAGGATACTTATTTAGGCTTGACATAGTTAACAGGAAAGAGGGGGAGTAAGTACGTATCTTCAATTTTAATGATTTCCCTGCACTCCTTTCTTATTATAGGTGCTGCTCCTCTTTACTGCTAACCACCAGCAGTTATTATCTTATAGTTTGTACTTGTTGAAGAACGCACACTTACAACCTTCTTTCTTTCTATTGTTTATTCAGTGACATGCATGCACAACGTTTCGGGAGTGTCCCCTTCCTCAGGTGCATATGTATGTATGTCAAACAAGATTGAAACCAAATCTAAAAGATGAAATAGATTGGGTATAAACGTAAGGCTGAACCAATATGGCTGAAGCTGTGTACGGGAAGCAAACGTGGGTAAATTGTTGGTGTCTGTTATAAGCCACCAATGCAGTCAGGAGGTGGAAATGAATCTCCATATGCAGTTGGCGAAGGCTGCTGGTATCGGGCATGTTCTGTTTATGGGGATTACTATTACCCTGACGTAGATTGGAGTAAGGGAACTGCCAGCAACTCAAAAGGTATCAAGTTCTTAAATCTTCTTTATGAGCATTTTCTTTCACAGATGGTAGAAGTTTCTACTAGACAGAATGCATTGTTGGATCTGGTAATCTATAGCCCTGAGCTCATTTGGAGATGAAGGTAATAGGAAGTTTAGGGTAGATGACCATGATATAGTCCCATTTAGTATAGGTTTGCAAAAAACAAAGTGCACTGGGTTAACAAAAATGAATGGTGATAAAGAAATACTGTTCATAGAACTGAGGGTATTTGTTCCTACGGTATAAGAGGGACTGCTTTAAAGATGTATTAAACTATTACATTTCTAAATGTATACCTTTAGGGAACAAGTGTAAAAAAATGTGTTCCTCTCCTGCCTGGCTTAATGCTCAGGTAAAAAAATTTAAATCAGAGGGAACAGAACAGGCTTACAGAAAGTAAAAACCTGTAATAGAACTCAAGAAAGCAATTAAAGGACACACAATATAAAAAAAAACATCACCCCCCATTACATGTCCACACTTCCAGCGCTGAAATCGCTTACTCAGATTTACAGCCGTGCTGCCCTCCTTAGTATCACCACAGCAAGGATGATTGCTAAAAGCCCGCCTCCTAGATGGCCCAGGGCCCTGATTAACAAATCACTTGCCATTGGCTGGTGGGAATGTCTGTTACAACCTCTCTCCTCTTCCTCTGCCAGTCAAACAAACTTGAACTGTTCAGTTGCTAGGATACAGCCTACATAATCAAGCTGATAAAGGGGGGTGGAGGAGTTTTTTCTCACATGCTATTTTTTGAGTACAGTTACAGGCAGACAGAATTGTTACCGCCCTCTACACGTGTGGCTAATTGAAGGCAAGAGAAGTAATCATTAACTAATTATCTAAAAGTTTTAATTAAAGTTATCCTTTAAAAGGCATCTCCACCTGCAAACTAAAATTTAACCCACTACTCTCCCTCTGTATAGTTTCAAAAATCCTTACCTTACATCTCTGCTCTTAATGGTTCTCCTGCAGTGCTTGTGCAAGTCCAAGAAAACGGAAGAGTATGAAGTGTCTTCTTGTCCAAAAGGTTTCTCTGCCTCCTCCCTGTCCTCTGAGAGGTCAGTGGCAAGCGCAGGGGAGCCCTTTTCCCCCCTCCCCCTCCCTCCCACCACCGGAACCACCGACGTTAGTTGGCTTGTGAAGGTTCTCATTCATCCATGTCATGGAATATCTGTTGTATCATTTAGATCAACTGGACTTAAAGTTTAGTTCTTGAAGTTTTGCTAGTCATCTGACAGGCTTTCTCAATTCAGAATGACTTGTACAAGAATCTGATGGCAATTATGTACCCTGGAAATTCCCAAATAGCATATTACACCAGCAGTGTTAAGGACCTTCTGAATGCAAGGCATGATTGCATTGTGGCTAAGAGGTGTTATAGGACCGCCAGGGTAAGGTGTCAAAACAGCATTGTACATGGCAACAGTTGTTTGTCAAACCCACCCCTATTCAGGCTTGGTTTCTTTATTTTCACATAAATGGCCTGCTTAACACCTCTGTTGAACCAGTCACGTTCCTTTGCCAATATGTTACATTACAATCTTCAAAGGTATGTCCTTTTTCCTTAAGGTGCAGGTACACGGCTGAGTTTTTGACCCAAGGAATTGGTCTTCTTGTGCTGGGCCATACTTTGATGCAGTTGCTGTTTGGTCTCTCTCCACATACATATCAGAGCACTCTTCACTGCACTGCACTGCGTATATGATGTCACTTTCTTGTGTTTTCGGTATTGGTTATTTCAGATGTACCAATTGCTGCCTCATGTGTTGTTGTTTGGTTTAAGCAGACAGGGATAAAGTGTTTTTTTGAAAATTCTCTTAATTTCTCGGTGACCCCTGCTATACCCCATATGTAGCAGGGGTCTCCGAAAATTGGGAACTTTTCAGGGTACATAATTGCCAACAGATCTTGTACAAGTCATTCTGAATTGAGAAAGCCAGTTGGATGACTAGCAAACCAATCTTCAAGAACTAAACTTCAAGTCCAGTTGATCTCACTGATACAACAGATCTAGCCTTAGTTCCTTTTTCTTTCTGTAAAGTAGGGCAGTCCTGCCCGCCCCAACCTCTGTTTAATTTTGTTTAAAAAAGATTTAAAATGCTACTTACAAGCCTTTAGTTCCCGTGGCACTCTCCATTGACGGCAGTAGCTCTCAGCCAATCACAGACGTGGCTGCCAGTCCGACCCGTGCTGCGAGTTCCAGCAAGCAGGGAGCCGGATCAGTGCGCCAAAGGATCGAGGGCTGTAAGTAACATTCTAAATCTTTTTTTAACATTCTGACACGGCGTTGGTCTTGGGCAGGGGTGCCCTACATCATGTTTTTTTTTTTTATCAGGATGGACATGCCCTTTAGTCTAGCTAAAATAGAAAATGGACTGAGAATGAGTCAATAATGGGGCTGAGATGGTTTATAGAGAATGCCAAAGGCTAATGTGCTAACTGTTTTTTTCCCCTTTGTATTCCACTATAGAGAATCCTAGTCCTTATAGCAGGGACTGTAATAATATGAAGGTAGAAATGAGAAATATTAACTCTGGCTAACGAAGATATGGTACAAAAACAATTAGACAAAGTTAATATCAATATAGTAAAAATTAATATAACAATAATAATATCATAAAGCCCTAGGACCGGATAAAATACATCCTTTACTCTTAAGAGAGCTTAGTCCAGTTTTAATCTTAACCACTGTTTCTTATCTTTTCAGATTCATTTTTGTCTGGTGATGTGCCACTGGATTGGAAAATGACTTAGAAGGGGGCATTGAGAGCAAGGTCTCTGTTTGACCTGATGACACTAAACTATGCAGAACTTTGCAGAAGTGAGTAGAAAATGTTTTTATTTTGTGAATGATGTCACTTGACTAGCGAGGCAATTTAAACCCTTCTTAACAAAGAAAAGGTGTACTCCCCAAATAAAATGCTTTTAGCCATAATTAGGGAAATCTACAGCAACAGCCCACATTACATTCCAATATAATCTAATATTTTGTATGTTTAAAACTTCAAAAGAGCATTAACAATTCTTTTCCCTCTCCACCTCCTAGCAGGGGGAATGGCTGATACACTTTATTACACTTTGTATTGGGAAGAACAATGCCTATCAGTTACATTTCATTATTCAGAATCTGTCAAGACAGGTCACTGATGATGTTGGCAGACCTGTGCACTGCACACTAGATTGTCAACAGAAATTACCATTCTGTGTTTGGTCCACCCCCTAACTCAACACACACTAAAAAAAAAAAATCGATTTTACTAATTCAATCATGTAGTCATCAATTTCTGTTTAATATTCATTGCACATTTCTCTCCATTAAGCATACATACCAGACTCTTAAATCATCAAAGATTTGGTCTTAGTCCATAAACATATGCACTCCACTTAACGTGAGTTTGTAAACATAGTGTCCGCTAAACACTTCCCTATATGTCTCCAGTAAAAGAAACAATTGCATAAGTTATTACCTGTACAGAAAGTTTTGCATGCGACTAATTAAACTATGGTCCAAGTTTAATTATGCTCTTAGACAGAAATGTCCATTTTAGCAGCTTCACCCAGGATAAATAAACCTATAACTGAATCCAACCCTGAGGAAAGAAGTTAACACATATGAAAACTGTACTCAAAACATACATTAAAATACAAAATCTCCAAACAAGTTAGGGTTAAATAAAAATGAGCCCTGGATCAAATATGTAATGAAGCAAAGTAGAAAATATTCACCAATCACACCTTCACTCTTCTGCTGCTTCTATTTTCTTTCTCTTGTGTCCTCATATTCCCTGCCTGTATCCTCCGCTCATCCAGAAGCATCTCTTATATAGACCCCCCCACTCACACCACTGCCCTCTCTCTCTCCGCCTTAAATCTTCTCTCTTTGGCCCCCTGTCCTCTGTAATTCTATTCCCCTCTCTCTAACGTCAAGAAACCTCAATAACAAGTTTAAATCTACCTGTCAAGCTATCTCTCTCTAAGCACACGCACGATGTTGATACTGCACCAGTTATTGCTTTAGCACTTCCACCCCTTTCCTATGTATCTGTATGTTACCCCCCATAAGTAGACTGTAGCTCTAAGGGCAGGGACTCTTTCCTTATGTTACATGTTTTAATTAAGCACTTGTATATTTAGTGATGCTCATACTTATTTATATTTTTATGTATATTTTACTGTATGGCTTTTTGTATTTTATATGTACAGCGCTGCGTCCCCTAGTGGAGCTTATAATAAATATCATACATACATACAGCTTCCAGAAGTTTGAGTGATATCACATGACTGTCAGGAATGTGTAGTGACTTGGGCAAAATGGGTTACTATTGGTATTAGTTCTTGCAATAAAAATGCAATTCACCCTGGAAACAGTCCCTATTGTTTTATATTACAATTAGTGAAGCATGGAACCAGATCTATCTTCTTTCCAGACAATGTGGGACTGAACTGTATATCTGGAACTCTCTACATAAGTAGGTCTGGTGGATACATTGAGGTCACTTTAGGGAACCATATGTATAAAATAAATATATTTGTGTATTGGAATATGTGATATGGGAACCAATATTATATTTGTTAATGGTAAGTTAGGCCCATTAA
>JAACNH010003581.1:0-28176 GCA_019447015.1 Hymenochirus boettgeri
TTGCAATATAACCTGTTACCGCCGTTCTATTTAGTAAGCGGCGGTATGTGTTTCCAATGACTAGTATCGGGGTTTTATTTAAGGTGGCGAAAGCAGCCGATACTTGCCTCCCTGCGGCAGGATGGGCCAAGCAAACCCGCGGCGGGTGGTCGCACCCGCCCCCGGTAGGCATCGCCCACCCCGCCCAACAACCCCTGCGGCAGCGAAGACACCCGCGCCGCTTCCACAGCCCGTCCCAACCCCTTCCCCGTCGCGTGCAATCTCGGAACAGGAGGCTAGGAGGGGATGCCGGGAAGGGCAGTGCACCCCCTCCCAAAAACCCCTCCAAGCCCCCGCCCCGGCCGCTCCCAGGGAGGGGAAGGGTAGGGATCCGCTGGGAGGGGGGAGGCCACCCTCCAACGGGACCCTGAGAAAGGCCGTTTGGGGCTTAAGGGGTCTGCAGCTCGAACCGAGATCCCCCTACCCGGCCCTATCGGGCCTTTGCCGGCACTTACCAGTGCACTTTGGCGGGGTCACCCCAGTGTGCGGCTCCAAAAGAGCCTGGGGCGGCATCTATTCTTCCAGTCCCGTCCGACACCAGCTCAGCCGAGGCCAGCCGACCCACCGGAGGTACACCCTGGGCGCAGGGGTACCCCCGGCGGGCGCCGGTGACCTCAACGAGGCGATGTTCCGTCGTCTGATCCAACGCGACGTCTCGGGCTGGCGACACCAACCCCACTCAGGTCACCGATGCCAGGCAGCTCACTGCAGGCTGCAGTGAGCCCGCTGGCCACAGCGGGTGCACCCTTATATAGGTTGCAGAAAAAACCCTAATCCATTGTCATGATTTGGTAATTTGCTAAGCTTGGTTACAGTGCTTACATAACCAATCAGTTCTGCTTGGGTTACATGCTTGACATTAACAATCAGATTTCTGGAAAGTCTGAAATCTGATTGGTTAAGAGCGGATTAGCGCATTTGTCTCGGCCGTGATGTGCGTTTTTATAAATATGCCCCATTAGTGTCTCATACAGTGGCGGTTTAGAGAGGGTACGGTGCCTGGATCCCCCATTTCTTACAATCTGCCGTCAAACTTTCTTCTGGTGGCCCACAGACTGTCACACAGAACGTGTTCCATAGAAAATTGTCAAATCGACTGTTCTATAGATTGTTACATACATAGGTAACATATAAATATATTGATATGATTTACACTGTACATGCTAATTTTAGAGGCAACATTTGTTTTTTGTTTTCAAAAATGTATCCAGTCTGCCCTGTGATTGACAGCAGCATAGAGAGTTGTATCAACATTAACCCTGCAGCTTGCCTGTGGTGATTGCTGAGACTGGGTTTATATACAGTAAGGGACTTTAACCTAACTCCACTGTGATGGAGCTTAGGAGCAAGTCGATTGGGAAATTTATATAATAATAATAATATTATATACACAGGAGCAATTTTTCCATACAGATATTTCGTTATATAGAACAATCATTTGATGTGCCCATACATGGTCCAATTTATCGGATCCTCTCTACTGTAGTAACGGGAGGCCGTATATAGAATTGTTGTCTTGCGAATGTCGGATACCGACAATAGTCAGAACAATCCGTCAGATCCTTCGTAGTGCAGAGCTCTGAATTTGAAAGACACTTTAATTGATAATAAATGATTTTCTAGTTTTTGAGCGGAAACATCTATTTTATTTTTTTTCATTATACCTTTTGCAGTTTCACAGCAAAGTACCTGGCTTTAAGAGGAGTGGTGGAACGACCCAAATTGTATGTATAACAGAGGTTAGGTAAAGGTACCCAGGGTTGAGGACTTAGACGATTAGGTTCTCAACCTGGGTACTTATGCTCATATGGACACAGGGAAAGGGGTAAGTATAATGTCCTTGAAGGCCATGTATATAGAACTTTCTCTTGTAGAATGCTATACAAAAAACGGTAATAGCGAGACACATTTCCCTTAATAGTTCTGGCTCTAAAAAAGAAGCTGCTAAATGTCATGATTCCCTAAATTATTTTCATTAAAGGAATTTATTTATTTACAAACTATACATTAATCTCTGCATGAAAGAATAGATTTTTTTCCTGTAATATCTACATATAAATGAGGAAAATGCACCAATTCCCCTTAAATATTTGCTCTGAAGGAAGTTTGTAAAAAGACATTTCCCTTTATCTTGACAATTATTCCATGCATCAAAAAAAAAAACAACAAAAAAAACTCACAAAAGTACGATTGCTGTAACTCTGCATTAAATGAAAACTGGTAAATACATAAATTTGTTTCTCCGCTCGCCCTAAACAAGGTGTAAATTGCTTAACCTTCTATCCATCTTTGGGTATTTACGTGGAACAAACAAAATTTTGTGACTGGAAATTGACAGTCGAAACTGGAATTCCGATGTGTAAACCAAAACTCTTCCCAAATCGGTTCGAAGGTCAAAATAAGCGCAAATTCAACTGCTACAAGGTCCCAAAAGCAGTAGCTTTCCCTTGAAACTAGGTTTGGGACTGAATACTGCACTATAACAATTAATTTAACAATATATTTAATAGCCACTTTCTCTCACCTATCTTAATGAATCATAGCTGATATCTTGGTATCTTCTTATGTTATTATCGCATGAAAAAAATTAAATACAATAAATTACTGATGTGAGTATTTCATGTGAGAAACACCCCTAACTATTCTCACATACAGACAGAACACATATGGGGACTTCTCCCTTAAACGTCGCCGCCTAACCGATTGTATGATTGTTCATCGCGACGTTGAGTCTGCCTTGCAGCCGCAGTCAGAGAGGCACTCGCGAGCCAGCGCCAAGCGATTACCAGAGGCAGCACGGGTCTATAGACTGCGTTAATAAATATACGTGCGGGTGAGATTCACCCAGAGTGTGCCGCCTCTGGTAAATCCCATTCGGTGGATTTGCCCAGAGAATTTGTGGCTATGGGTGGAATTCCCTAATAGTATTATTCCTTTATTTAGTAGTTATGTACAGTAGATATACACGCAGGCCAGCGCAAAGCGATTTACCAGAGGTGCCGGGACTATAGCTGGCCGTTAAATACTTACATGCGGGGTTGAGATGATCACCCAGAGCTGCCGCGCCTCTGGGTAAATCCCGTTCGTGAGATTTGCTCCAGAGCTTTGTGGCTCTGGGTGAATCTCCCTAATAGTATTTATTCCTTATGTTAGTAGTTATGTACAGTAGCATATACACACAATGGCCATGGCTATTCTGTTAAACAAGGACCATGAATTCCTTGACTGATTTTGATACTGCTTAGTTGTGTCACTGTTATAATTGGTGTGCTTATCTACAGTTACGGATGTACTGGGGTTTCTAATGACCCCAGTTTCGAAATTGAATCTGAGGTTTCGAAGTCCCAAAGAAACTTTCAGGAACTGCCGGGAATTTACGAAACCCGAATTTTTAGAGTTTTGATTTTTATCGAAATTCTGTAATTAGCGAAATCGAAAGTAGATGATTATTGAATCGAAAGTAGATGATTAGCGAAAGTAACATTCGATTTCGGTAACCTCGATGTACAAGCCGATTTCAGTAACCCTCAAATTTGTATATCGGTAACCCTCGAAAGTAGCGTTCGATTTTGGTAACCCTCGAAAATAGAATTTTTTTTTTAGCTCAAACAGCCCAATCGAGAGGAAAGATAGTTTTAAAATGAATTTTGGTTATATTTACAGATTCCCCAGACCATTCCCAGGTCCATGTGGTTATTTACAGTAACCTACTATTAATTCATCCTTAAAATCGATAGAAACTTTCACATTTTTCTCCCATAGATTTCTATGGGTCCGTTTTCAAATTCTGAATTTACAGTTAAATTCGAAAAATTCGAAAACAGGACGAAACTTATCAAGTTTCGAACATCTTACTACAGGTGTGTACTGTATGGTAGATCAAAGCATTTAGCTGTTACATCTAGATTAATTTCATTACAAGGCATGAATTTCTTTTATGCTGGTTCACATATTCTCTTTTCTAAGTTCAGCTTTTAATATATACATTTGCTGATATTCACTTGTGGACAATCTCACCTACATAGGATTTTTGTGTAATAGAATAGTAAATGGGGGAGCTGTGATTATGTGTCACTGTATAACGGTGGTTATCAGAGTTATGGGCATTATTATTAGATGCCCCTTCCAAATTCTCTTTCTCTCTCCTATATCAACAACAGACTGTATAACAGCTTTACCTTGAATAGGCACAGCCCGCTATAATAGAGGTGGGCACGCACTATATTCATTTAAACCTGCCAGCATTAAAAGGTTAGAGAGAACTCCCAACGTCATGATACAGGGAGATGAAACAGTTCTTTGCTGCATTTGCCATAGGGATTTTACAGGCACATGATTTCAGGTCTGGGCTACACATGTGCAGAGCTAGTCAGTGTCTTCCACTTCATCCCTCCTTAACACTCCACAAAACCTTTATGTCTTGCAAGCATAGTAAATTGGATTATTATGATGTGGTTTGTTCAGTCTTGAGTACAGGCAGTAAGGTTCGTACACACGTGCGATTGCGGTTCCCAACTGCGACACACGATGTGTAGGAACAAAGTTTCGGCCGACCTGGCGGATCTCCGAACGAACGTCCGTTTCGGCCTATAAGGAAGCAGATATCATAATTTTCCATAGCTACAATTGTTAACTAATTGACAATCAGTTATATATATATATATATAGATATATATATATATATATATATATATAATATAATATTATATATAATATATATATCAATAGAAAAGACGGCACACACTCCCTCAGTTCAAATGCCAGGGTGCTCCCAGGAGGGATCCAATAATACAAAATGCACAGGAAATCAGGGCACTCCTTGGTCTTATAAAACAATGGGTTTATTCACATCACAAAAATGGCAACGTTCGGTCCCTGGTCTTGGACCTTTATCAAGACCAGGTTGATAAAGGTCCAAAGACCAGGGACCGAAACGTTGCCATTTTGTTGATGTGAATAAACCCACTTGGTATAAGACCAAGGAGTGCCCTGATTCACTGTGCATTTTATATATATATTTATATATATATTTATAGATTTGTTTGGTATTATGGCAACCAATATTATCCCTGGAAATAATGGTCTCTTAAATATGTGATACTTTTTTTTTACAATGAATCCTTTGTTCTGTTTCGCATTACACAGTAGCTGCCATTGAATGGCATCTATAGCAATCCTTTCTAAACTCCACATATAAATCATGTGACAGTCACTCTGAACTTTTTCGCTTGGGTTGGGTATGTGCTCATTCATACACCCTTCTAAACCACTGAGTGAAATTTACAGGGGGCAAGCTAAGGAAATGGGATTAGATCGCTAGAGAGATCTCGAAGAAAGAAATTAAAGTCTTTCAGATCCATTATCTCAAGGTTGCCAGTAATATATGGCACGGTTAGAGAAACAATCACTACACTCGCAGCCTCTTTTGTTCTTATGCTCTAAACCGAAGTACAGTACATATTGGAGCATATTGTAGGACAGGAACTTGTATACACAAAGTACGAGATAATGTGTGTTACGGATATCAGTCTATTTTCTGTGCTGTATACTTAGAGGTACATCATTATAAGCCTTGAGAAAGAGCATCATTACCGAAATGTGCACTTGGAACTAAATCCAAACAGAAAGGCAATATAACAACAAATTTAATGGGCAGAGCAACATAAAATGTCCTATCTTAAAGTTACACACAATTAATTTTCAAACAGTTAGCTGACTTATGTAGGGCTATGTACCAAGAGCCATTATCGGATATTGTATGTTATGTATCAAGTGTTAACGGACTTTAAGACACAACAAATGGCAGATGCAACATTCTCAAAATTTGTGTCACGCAACTCCCGCAACCAATGTACTGAGCTGTTAACAGCTCTTTAAGACGTAATCCCTAACACCAGCAGATAGCAAACTCACTCACATGCACTGAGCCACTATAGCTCAGTGCATTGCCTAAAGGGGGCAATAGAGAGTGATAGCGACTCTTGTGTACATAGCCCTGGGATGTCTCAGATTTGTAGGTTTCAGTTGTTAACATCATATTGGAAACCCCCAAATGAGATTCACTATTTCACTTATGCTTGCACCGCAAATGCAGACGTGTGCTCATAGCAAGAAGTGCTTATAGCTAGGTAATGTTACATCTAAGAAATCTCAAACAATTGCAGTTTGGAAGTGTGTGTTGTGTGTGGTGTGATCTACTTATGTGTAATTTTTAGTTAGGAGACTATACATGCCCTTTTATAATAGAAGATTCTTGATCAATACCTATGAGAAGTCACTCAGTGTTCCATGGCCTGCGGCTTTGTTCATTCATATGTTCAATGTCTCTTTGTGTCTCCTATATCCTTTCACAATATGGCTTGTTCTCAACATATTCTGTGCTCTTCTTAATGTATGGATTGTGTATGACAGAGGGAATGTGTTTCTCTATAGAAATGCCATTTTAGTATTTCACTAATGAACTGCAGGCGTGTGTGGGTGTTCTGCACACATTTCGTGTTAACATACATTTTGATTAGAAATCAACCACAGAAATGCATCAACATACAAAAATGCATGGAATAATGCAATATATCCTTGGTTTGCATTTTGTCATGTGGATGAGGTTGAAAAAGTAGATTATCCTTTACATAATGAAATTTATACTGTATAGCTGTATATACATCAATATATATCAACAGAGGTGGACCTTAGGAGCCTGTAGGCACAAAATACACGTGCAATTAGACAGCAATTTTGGGGGGAAAAAAATAAACTATATAGGGGATGGAGGTGTGGGGGGAGATTGACAGGTGCCCCTAGGCACATGCCTATGTGCCTACTGGTAAATATGTTATATTAAAATTAGAGGTACATAGGAAGAAGAACGGAGGACTCATGGGTCTTGATAAGATAAAACTATCCATTTGTAAAACACGCACCAACGCGTTTCAGACTGTAACCGGGCCAATCAGTGTTATTACATCAAGATACAGAGTGTGAATTTATCCTGGTACTCACATAAAATACCCATCATTAGGTACAAGTAACATTCAACTAATTCAAGCTAAAAACAATTAAAGGATATCTATTTAACTGTTTTTTAAAAATGAAAAAGTACCTAGGCTGGGGAGGTCGGATTGATTATCTACCTCACAATATCATTTCGTTGAGGAGCTGCAGCACCAATTTTTCTGCTATGGAGTTGTTCAGTTAAAAGGGCTACCCCGTCAGTAACATTCTTTTAAACATCTCATCCAATCGCGTCTCGGCCCTTTTTGGATCGGTATTATTTGCGGAGCACATGGAGGAACTGGCTACCACATTTGTGTGCTATATTTTTGTGGCAGCTGGTACCATACAGTAAGTAATCAGTCTCTTTTCTTATTAAAGGGTAGTACCCAGACCATTTCCTTTTTAAAAACTCGTATGTCCAAGAAGTCAACCTGATCCTGGCTTAATGTCACTAAAAGTTTGACTCTATTTTATACATACTAGAACAAAGACTTTCTGACATTACACAGATGTTATCTTTGCCCCCATGCTGATGGCTGTCGTAAATAAAACAGTAAATAAACATTCAATGATCACACGCAGTAGTAAAAGTATAGCAAGGGTTAAACAAACAATCACATCACTTCACCTCTAGGTCCATGGAGGGTCTGGTATAAATTAGATATTTATGGGTTTGGGTGGTTTAGAGGAATTTAGTATCTCAGAGCAAGAATGATGTCAAGGGAAATTAATTACGGTAAATATTAAAGCTTGGAACAGTGAAGATTTGTACACGATTTCATTGGAAGCTGTGTGTGCCACCATCTATAAATCCCCTTGACACATTCATTTGCATAGGGAGATCATTTAGCTGGCCTGTGGCTGCTATCAGCTCCCTAACTAAAGTTGGGACCAACATAAACTTTTACACTATCTCTTTTGGCGACACACACTGCACAATAAAAAGGCTGATCCTATTGGCCTTTTATCTTTACAGTGTGTACCCAGCTTTACTTCTGTTTTTTTTAGTACTTCTATGCTTAAAGTTGGGTACACACAGGAAAGAGGTTGAAAGATAACAGAAAAATTCCAAAGATCAGGGAACACACAGTCCCGAGTGTTCTACCCTACAAGCATAACACAGCAATGGAGAACGCTCTGGACTGTGTGTTTTTGGGGGTATTTTCGAACAACCGTGAGGCAGACATATTTAAGTGTTTGAGTTATGTTCCTCGCTGCTTGAGTGATTTTTTTTCAAGGTGTGCGACGGTGCAGAAAATGCAATCAATTTTGCAATGATTTTTTTGCTCTAGATTTTAGATTTTGGCATGCCTTTTAATGGCAAAACATTGTGACTTACCACTTTGCTTTGTTTTTATCCTCAAATTCAAGGATTATTTATGATACTAAAATGAGTGGTGTTTCTTACCTGCATAACAATGGGAAAACTACTTGTGTAAAGGTGCATACACTAGTTACTGATCTGTAACAAGCAACAGCTGTAACATCGGATATAAAGTGTATTGAGAAATCAGGCTCAAGGAACAATGTGGAAATATCGTAGGTAAGTAGCTGGCATAATGGGAACTTTCACACAAATAACCACACCTCTGAATAAATGGTTGTGCCGATTGAAACCCCTTCCATATTTACTACCAATGGGCTTGCTTTGTTTCCTGTGTAGAACCCATGACAGGTTTAGTCTCTATAGCCAATGATGGCTATTTCCTATCATAAACATAATGTATCATTTTCCTGATGGCTGTTAAAGCAACTTATTTAGAACAGAGAGAAATGGCCTTTCACTAAGCTGCCACTGAGCAAATCTCAATAATGAATAACCAGATGCCAAATCCTACAACTCCCAATACAAATCTGAATGGCATTCATTCCTATTAGCCTAAATGCATTCTATTATTTCTGTCCATCTAACAGTACAAAAGAACCAGGATATCATAATGTACAAATGATGGAGAACTGCCAGTGACCTCAATGCTAAACCCTATCAAAATGTTATCAAGCTACAGATATTAATAACTCACCATATTTCCATCCCTGCTGGATTTACTGATGTATCTTAGAAAACAAATATACAGTTGTGCGTTAATGTTACAATCATCATATTCTATCCATAGGCTAATTGTGGACTATAATACTAAAAAAAAGAAACACCAAAAGTTTGATCCATTTATTACAGGGGCTCTGGTGTGTGCAGTGAGTGGTACCATTATCAGCCTCTGTGTAATGGTTCTGAGCTGAAACCATGCTGACAATTTCACAGCATGACTGCATCTACATAGAGTTTGTAATAGAAGTAGGTTCAGAGATTTTAGTTTGGTAAATATGCTATAAACAGCATTTACAATATACATTCCACGCAATATTACGTTTACATAATATTACATTTACAATTGTTGGATCCTAAAGGTATACTAATCAGTTTTGTTCTGTTTACCTAATAATGATCTTTTTAATAAGAACACTTGTCTTAAAAAGAATATCCCGGTCCTTAAAGGGCATTTATTGTGAGAAATGAACTTTTTCTTTCCTTCCATGTGTTCTATAATTCTCCCCAACCCCCAGGTGTCTTCGCTTTTTTTAGATTCCCTCTCTGTGCCTGAGGAGAAGAATACGTGATTGCATTCCTGTATTCTACTTGTACGTCAATCAATCTGTGACGTGATCCTCTTCCCTGCTCAAGTCCCCTCCCTCCTCCCTGCTCTGTTTGCAATACATAGAGATAAGAACATTAGCAGAGGGGGAGATGTAGCTTTGACTGCAGAGATAAGGCTGCACTTGACCCCCCCTCCCTTCTTCAAGCTTTCACTGATTGATGATGGGTCACAAAGAGAGAGATCGTATAGCAGTAGTAACTGTACTGTTCTCCTTCTCCTCCGTGTGTCCAAGACAGCTTGCTTTCTATTGGTCACTGTGCGTGGGTGTTTTTCAGCTCCTACTGCACATAACTTGTTGGTTAGCCTGAGTTGAGACATGGAGGAGGTAACAAAGGGGAGGGGGAGTGTTGCAGAAAGATCCGACACCATGGAAAAACAAAGTCACTGCAGAGATAGGATAAGGCAGTACAGAGACATGAATTTAACTTTGCAATCGGCCAATGGTGTTTTTCACTATAGATGCCAAAAAAATGCCTTAAAATAAAATGCCTCGACATAAATTAGAATACCTCTCCTTAAAAACCTTACAGATCCTTATATAGTAATACCTAATAAACAAAGCTTAAATAAGAATTTCAGTTATCAACAACAAGCTATTGAAGCATACCTGTTCTAGAGATGTAATGTGGTTTCTAATAGAACCCAGTTAGAATAAGATCGAGGCATTCGAAGTCCTGACGAAACCAGGAAACCCACCGAACCAGGATTTTTCAAATTTCAGCGAAAATCTAAGTCTAAGACGACTTTTGAAAATGATGATTTCTGAAAATTTTTACTGTCAATTTTCTAAAATTGACAGTAGACGATTTTGAAAATCGAAGTAGACAATTTTCAAAAATCGAAATTCGAACTTCGACTTTGCGAAAATTTCAAAAATTCGAAAAGGAACGAAACTCAATCGTTCCCCTGCTTTATAATATGGCCCTTTGCTTGATGAAGGGTGGGAAAGGAGTGGGAGTGTCTTCAAGCAACAGTAAAGCATGGTGGAAGTTCCTTGCAAAATGGGCATTCGATTTCTGCAAATAGGATTGTGGATTTGGTCAGGATTACTGGTGATTAATCAATTATAACAAAAAAAAAAAATGCAAGCAGATACTTAACCACCATTCAGTATTCAGGAAGGCATCTGATTGGCCCCAAGTTTATTCTGCAGCAGGACAACTATCCCAATGTTATTAAGAACTATTTTCAGATAAGAAGAAACAGGTTTCCTAGAAGTGATTATATGGCCTGCTTAGAGCACTGATCTGTCAGGGTTTCACATGTAGAGACAGAAGGATGTGAGGCAGCCTACACCCACACAAGGTGTTTGGAAACAACCAACCTGACGATTCCAAAAAACCTTGTAAGTGTACCTAGAAGAATTTGCGGGTTTTTAAAGGCAAAGGGTGGTCATCCCCAATATTAAGTGGAAAAATAAATTAGTAAACACCTTTTTTTGTAAACTAATTCTTGGTTAACAGCATTTTCCATACCTGCCTGAAACTGAATATGTGTGTGTGTGTGAGTTAATTTAATAAGCACCAGAGGTTCCTTTGTGTTATGATATTATTTCTATCGACAAACCATTTTAATAGATTTAGGGGTTTGATTATTGTTGGCAAAACTTGTATTTATTGATGAATGGAATTGGTAAGTTTGTGACCAGATGAACCTACAGGAATAGTTGCATAGTGGCTCAAGCTGCAAAATAAATCATAATCCGTAGTATAAAATGCCGTATATCTTCTTGGTCTGTAAAGAATAATGTGAAACACTTCTACTAGTTCAGTGTGTGCAATCCTGCATGTTCAATCAGACAAAAGAAAATTGAAACCCTTCTAAATCAATTTTAATTAGAAATGGGGTGGAAAAATACTATCCAGGTCCCCAAAATGATTTATACTTTGTTCAGCGTCCAACTATTTTTAAGTCGCAGTAAATACTCCTCTATTTTTTATTGCAAACAATGGCGTGTGCATTTTTAGCATGGAGGCAGAGGCCTATTAAGCAACGAAAATTTCCTCTGAAGAGACATACATATAGGGAAAAGGTGTCTTAAATAAACTGCAGACAAGAGTTCGCAATTTTGTATTGTGCATACATTTGACATCATAGCATTTGCATTCATTTCCTGACACTCTTTTGGCATTGATGCATGCTAGATATTAAGCCAGTCACATATTACTGCAGGTGCTAGCTATATTTATATAAATATTAGCATTATAAAGTACTGATGTAGTGAAAGAAGAATTCTAAAACCTCTAACCTGAAGTATGGTGAAGCTAAATTTAGAGCTCACAAACATGTGCTAGGTTTACTATTGTATTTATATCGTCGCTCAACACATTAAGGATAAGTCTTTCTCATAAAAGAGGCAGATAATTCTATCAGGACAAAGACCTGAATTTGAGATATTGTAGGGCTTAAAGGGCATGTCCACCCTTAAAAATAAACCTGGTGACTTGTAATGCAACCCTAACTGCTATTTTCACCCATTTATTACATGCATTTGTAACTGATATTTAATGATTTAAAGTTCTATTCCTTTCTGGCAAAGGTATCTTCCTCCTCCCTTTTGCTCCAAGAGCTTTTTATATGCTTGAGCGTGTGCAGAAGAGGCAGCAGGTGATGTCAGCGTCACAGCCTTGATTGACTGCATGGAGGGAGGGGCCAGCTAACTCTGCCAGAATGGGGACAATAATATACCTTAAATATCTGGTAAGTAAAAACAGGTAATGAAGTGCAAAATATATCAGTTGAGGTTGGAGGCAGGTAACTGACAATTGACCAGTTTTTTGTTTTAAAGGTTGCAAATGTTTGCAGCACTATTAATCTGCAGCAACCATTCAGATGTTTTTGAACTGCAGTAGACCAGTAAAAAAGTATTAATTCTGATGGCTTGCTGCTGACTAATAGCACATTGAAACTTTTGCACCTATTATTAACTAAGACTGTCTATGAGATAAGGATTTCTACTGCCTTTTCAAAATGGTTTTCCTCTCCATATTGCTTGGTAAGTCTTATTAGAATCACTACTACATCACACTGTAAATCACAAATGAACCCATATATCTCAGTGTTTTACCCATGACTTACATGTCTAGGGCTTTCTGTTTCCATTGTATATCTAAACTGTATGCTAAAACATGGAAAACATTCACTACCATTTTATTAGTTTTATTATATGTCACCATATTTCTCCCCCACCCTGCCTGAAGACTGATTAATCCCCTATCTGTAGCAGCAGATTTCAAATCAATAATTACCCTACTTCATAAATAAACTTTTCATTGCTGTTTCCATAATAAAGCCACCCAAATTATTACATTCATTTCCTCTTGACCAACTGTATATAAATATTGATCTAAGCGCAAGATGACCATTGCACTTGGCTGATCATCTCAGCAATTGACTGCACATAGTTAAAATGTTAGCTATAGCTAACAAAGCCTAAGCAATGTAGCTACGGGTCTGGGGGGATCATGGTTGGATCAGAGCCCATTTTAGACATTGATTCACAGTTACAGTATTTCATTCAAACCAATAAATGAAACCAGGCATGTAGTACATGGCGAGAGATCATTAGCTGTGAGAATATGGGTTCCAAAAGACCTTTGGTTTAATGCCACACAAAAACATGCTTGAGTTTATACTGTATGTTTCTAAATTCAGTTCAAGCACCATCTGCACATATCCAATTTCTTCCACCAGGTGCCTCACAGAGATGTTCCAGGCAACCTGGCTTTTCAAGTAAATATACTTTATTTATTTATCAATGGTTTGGTTCTACAAAAGGATAACAAAAAAACTGGTGTCAGTTTATTACATGTGCAGTGGAGACAGCAGGGGAAACAGCAGTTGATCATTGGTTGTGATGTTGGAAGTCACAGCCTTAATTGACTGTATGAAGGAAGGAGACAGCTTACTTTGCTGTAATGGAGGGGAATAATTATACTGAAATATCTGATTACTAGAGATGGCGAACTTCCAAAGTTCGTTTTGAACTTTTAAACTATATGGAAAGTTCCAAAGTTAAAAAACGGACCCTTAAAGTCAATAGGAGTCAGATAGTTCGAAATTTCTAATGAAATAATAAAATATCAATGGTAAATTAATGTAAATGGCTCTGGGATCTGGGAAATGGTCTGGGGAACACGTTTGAATATCAGAACTCTCACGTGCTGTACTTTCGAGCTCCCACGTTAGATTTTCGATAATATCTCAAAAGGATTCGAACATTTGATAATAATCCCATAAATGATTCGAGCATTCGATAATTATCCTAGCTTTAAAACAAGCCAAACTGCATAAAACTCCATTCTGCCAATTTTAAGGTATATACGTTTTTACAACCTTCTTTTTGCAGACCAGGAGCATCTTACTGTAAATCCATGCTTCCTTCGATGGTTATCACCTCAGTCCAGCCTTCATCCTCCCTCAGCTCACCCCCCCCCACCATCTG
Organism: Hymenochirus boettgeri; assembly: GCA_019447015.1. Classification (NCBI taxonomy): domain Eukaryota; kingdom Metazoa; phylum Chordata; class Amphibia; order Anura; family Pipidae; genus Hymenochirus; species Hymenochirus boettgeri. The sequence goes on from JAACNH010003581.1 coordinate 14,131, forward strand.
GTTTCTCTCCTCCCTCCCACATTTCCTAAAACCTTTTACTATATGTAGCTCCCCCCTGCCCAGACCTAACTGGGTTATTTCTTAAAAAAATAATCAAAATGTACTTACAACCCTTTGTTCCCGCAGTGCTCTTCATTACATCCGCTGCATCCGTGATTGGATGTGTCTCAGCCAATCACAGACTGGCTGCCAGTCCGGCCCCTGCTTGCAAGTTCCGGCAGGCGGGAGCCTGATCAATGCGCGCAGGAGCGAAGGGGCTGTATGTAACGTTTTAAAACATATTAAAGAAAAAACATGGTGGTTTGGGTGGGTATACCATTTAATGGCAATAAATGTTAAAGCATGTTAAGAAATTCAATGTTTTCAGAAAATTAAACTTTCTGGGACTTGTTACAAAATGTTAAGTAAATGGAGAAACCACGATTACATCTACAGATGGTTAAATAGTTGTCTCGCTTTACAAATATTTATAGTAAGATGATTTCTTGAGAACAAATATACTAGGATGACTGATTTCCATCTGTTATCACCTAAACCATGAAAAAAAGCAATTGTTTCTGGGGTAGCAGTAATAATAAAATGGAAGCTGATAGATAAAAAAATTCTTCTACCTTTACTTTTTAGTCCAAGTCGAGATAAATGTGGAACTTGACTAAAGTAAGAAGAGTTTTAATGAAAAATGCGCCAAAGATAAGAACAGCATCCCTTGTTGAATGTCATTCCATGTATATATGTCCAAAAGGGGCTTCAGGAGCCCATTGCCTTAGCTATTTTGCTTGCTGGAACACTCCATTGACCATCCATTAGTAGGCTCCTGAGCAGTAATATATACATATAATGCCGCTTCCTGTCTCTCCACTGCCTCTCCACTGTAGCTGCTTTTTAATTATTTGTTTTCCTGAGCAGCCCCAGTTGAGCTGTCTGGGAATGGCAGTCAGTGATTGGCCGTAACGTCACTGCATGGCCTAGACTAACTGCCTTACCCGGCATTGCCAGAGATCCGTGGCGGTGGATCGAGGAACGTAAGTATAATTTCTCTTGCTTGGAGCAGAATTATTACATTTTAACAAAATGAACTTAGGTTTTGGGGGTTTTTGCCTCACATATTAAATTGTTTTAAAAAGGGTGGACATAACCTTTAATATATTGTATGAAGTGAACATATCCCCACGCAAACGTCGCTTCTCCAATGCAAACAGCCTAAATTGTGTATCTGTTAGCCATGCAGACATTTTCTACTAGGCTGTAACAGTTTTCTGTTGTTTAGGATACATAATCAGCATAATTTAACACCTAGATTGGGGCATCTCTCTTTTATCATTAATAATGTTTCCTAGGTTTCACAAGTGCCAATGCAAACAACCTGAATGAACAATAAAAGCCCAGTTAGTGCAAACAGCAAAAACAGTTATTTCTTTGAGTTTCTCTTGTGCTATGAATATCCGTAACTTGCTTGTTTGTACTCATTGCATTATGATATTAAGCATTCAAAAACATTTTCATGATGAAATGTTTGATATTCTTAGTAATGACCATCAGGAAGGCACAAGGTGAGGAAGGAGAAGTTCTCATTCATTCAGGTCATGGTATATCGTTGTATTCAGTTAAAGGGTATCTTTACTAGAGATGTAATGTGGTTTCTAATAGAACCCAGTTTCGAATCGAATCTGAGGGTTTGAAGTCCCAACGAAACTTTCGGAACTCCCGAATTTCACAGAACCCGGATTTTAAGAATGTTCGATTTTTATTTGAAAATTGAAAGTAGACGATTTCCGAAAATAGATGGTTTTCGGAAAGTTGAATTTTCGAACTTTCCGAAAATTGAAAACGGAACGAAACTCAACAGTTTTGAACATCGTTTCCCCTGCTTATATATAGGACCCTTGCTGATGAAGAGTGGGAAAGGAGTGTGTGAGTGCCTTCAAGCAACAGTAAAGCATGGTGGAAGTTCCTTGCAAAGTGGGCATTTGATTTCTGCAAACAGGTTGTGGATTTGGTCAGGATTACTGGTGTATTCAATTTTAACAAAAAATAAATACAAGCAGATACTTTACCACCTTCAGTACACCAGGAAGGCATCTGATTGGCCCCAAGTTTATTCTGCAGCAGGACAACTATCCCAATGTTATTAGAACTATTAGCATAAAGAAGAACAGGTTCCTAGAAGTGATTATATGGCCTGCTTAGAGCACTGACCTGTCAGGGTTCAAATGTAGAGACAGAAGGATGTGAGGCAGCCTACACCCACACAAGGTGTTTGGAACAACCAACCTGACGAATTCCAAAAACCTTGTGTAAGTGTACCTAGAAGAATTCATGCCGGGTTTTAAAGACAAAGGGTGGTCATCCCAAATATTAAGTGAAAAAAATAAATTAGAAAACCTTCTTTGTAAACTAATTCTTGGTTAACAGCATTTTCCATACCTGCCTGAAACTGAATATGTGTGGTGTGTGAGTTAATGTAATAAGCACCAGAGTTCCTTTGTTATGATTATTATTTCTTTTGACAAACCATTTTATAGATTTAGGGGTTTGATATTGTTTGGCAAACAATAATGAATGTAGTTTGTGATCAGATGAACTTACAGGATAGTTGCATAGTGGCTCAAGACAATAATCAAAGACGATTTTCAAATCGAATAATGATTTCGAAATCAAGAGATAGAATCAATAGCCATTTCAAATCGAAAGTAGACGATTTTCAAAATCGAAACTTGAATTTTTGAACTTTCGAAATTCCGAAAATTCGAAAACGGAACGAAACTCAACAGTTTTGAACATCATCTAATCTAATTCTTTAGATACAGCAAGATTCCACTCGTCCAAAACTTTTTTCAGATTTGAAATCTGAGCAGTAGATTCTGAGAAATCATCATTTTAATCTCAGCATTTACAGGGAAAGACCTGTCACTCTAGAAGCTGAAAATCTTTGCCTGCCTGCCTGCACACTTTCTGCAACATTTAATAGAATCAGCAGAAAAAGACAGCAGGGGGGAGGGAGGGGGAGATGTGTAAGCAGAGCAGTGTCCATGTGAGGCTGTGCAGAACACATAAGTGTCGCAGACACTAAAAGAAGGCAGTGAGTAAGGGAGGGTGGGGAAATTAGGAGCACTCACTAAACAATAATTAATGGCAAGCAAACACAGATAAATATGTGAGTGCCATCATTTTACTTGTTTCAAATTTAGTTTCAGAAAATGGTAAATTGTTTCAGTGAGTATAGCGACCCTTTAAATCATCTGGACTATATAATACACACATTATAACAGAAGTATTATTATACAGAAAATAATGGCAATACTGCACAAGAGAGGTTCGTACATGCTCAATATGAGTCTGACCAGCGACCCTCGGGGCTACACACGAAAACGGACGTTTTGGCCGAGAATCATACATTCTCATCCGAAACGTGTTCGTGTGTGAGCCTTGAGGTCGGGATGCACATTGTGCGGGTGTACGAGCCTTAAGTCCTCTTCTCCAGATGGAAAACAGAGATATCTGCTGTTATCCAACAATGAGGAAATGTTAAGAAGAAATTTGCTTGAAATCCCACCGAATACAACAATGCGACCTCCACTGGTGCAAATTTACAAAGGAAACCTAAGAAATTTACAATCCTGAAATGATACCAAATGTTTATCCACTTGCTAACATTCACATAAAATGAGACTTAAAAAGAGAATCTCATATTCTGACTGAGACAAATCATGCTGTGTGTTGTTAATGTTGTTAAATCATTAGAAAGTAGAGATGGGATCCGGGTTTGACTCGAACAAGGTTACTTTGGAAACCCTTGAAAATAACCTTGTACATTGTAACCCTCAACAATACGACTGGAAACGAGAATGTAGTTTATGATAATTATTTTAGAGGTTATTAACGTTTGAGGTTATTTCAATAATAACCTTGTACATTCAGTTACCCTCGAAATGTGGTTCGAACAAACTGTCTTGCATGTACAATGCTGTTTTAACAACCTTACTCTGGGCGTTACTTTAACACTCTTAACCACTATGCAATCACGCCCTTAACACTTGGCTGTGATATGCTAATTGGGATTTTCCAGGGTTCATAATTGCCACAGATTCTTGTACAAGTCATTTGAATTGAGAAAGCCAGTCAGATGACTAGCGAAATGTCTTCAAGAACTAAACTTCAAGACCAGTTGATCTAATTGAATACAACGGAATGAAACTTCCAAGTTTCAGGCATCTCTAGAAAGGTTGTGGTTATATGTGTTGTATTTGAGATGTTGATAATTTAGACCCAAATTCAGTTTCCTTTTTTCCCTGTGAAATTGTAATTGTTATAATGATTGTCCTAAAGACTGGCAAACAAATGACTCCTATTTAAATCCATGACTGGTCAATACCACTCACATTAAGAGGCCTACATCCTCACGTAGTTCTCTGCGCTATTTGAATAATGAATGAAACACTTTGTCTCTTGCTGGCTCTAGGGAATTTGGTTTCCTGTCTTCTGTGTATTGTTAAAATGTTGTAAAACAAAGAAATGTGCAACATTATTTCTTGTTAGAGACCGATCTCTAACATTAACAGTGAGCAGCCGTGCTGTATTAGGCAGTCAAGATCAATTCCATAATGCATAACATTATAATTTTCAGCATTTCTTGCTGGTAGAATATGCAGGGTGATTGAGAAGCTTCAGAGGGGATTTAGCACAAACCATTGCTGCATTAACACAGATGGTTTCAAGGTCATTTAACTTAAACAAATAAATGTAAAAAAACTGTTGGATACCTACAGGTAATGTGGACTAAATAATAAGGAAACAGAAAAGTATTGCATAGAATTGCAATAGTTGTATTACGCTAATAAAAAAAAACTCTAATATAAAAATGTTACAAAAAGTACTGGGGTTTGTTCCAGATTTCAGATCTAGTTATATTACAGAGAAGGACCATCCAGGTTGCAATACAGAGAAATAAGAACACAACTAGCCCTCTCTGTTGTATTGTACACAAAACTCTATGCTCTTCTGCAATCCAGTTGTCTAGACTAGCTACATTACCAATATTTAATGGTTTGCAATATCCATACAAATTAAACATTTGTTAATGGGCGGCTTTCCGACAACTCCTCTTACTCGTGATGAGCCTCATCCAATGGAACTCATGGGAGTAGATACGTGCATACATCAAAGATAGCAGGATGCCCTACTCACATTAAAAGGTTTCTTTATTGAAGTATCATTTAAAAATATCACTAACACAGAGATACATGGTAGTGGCACAGATCCTGCCCCAGGCCATCACCTAATGCATTTCGGGGAACCCACTTAGTATAGTATTTGAGGTTGAGTAAGACATATGTCCATCCAGTCCAACCCATCTAGCAAATCCTCATTTCTGCCTAACTGTTGATCCAGAGGAAGGCAACAAAAAAAACCCACCAAATTTCTGACTCCAAGTGGCAATCGGAAATTTCCCTGGATCAACTCTACTTTATATATCAATACCAGTAACTTGCAACATTCCTTGTTTGCAGAAACTCATCCAGCTTTTTTTTGAAACTGACCATTAGACCTGCTATCACAACGTCACTGGAAGACAGTTCCATAGCCTTACCGTTCTCACAGTGAAAAACCCTTTCCGAACTTGAAGCCTAAACCTAAAGTCTTAAGGGATGGCATGTGTCCTCTGACAGACACCTCTGTTGGTGAACAATGCCCAGATAGTTTATTGTATGGCCCGTTAATGTATTTACACAGTAATCATATCCCCACGCAAGCGCCTTTTCTCCAACGTACATAATTGTAACTTTTCCCGTCTCTCTTCATATTCAAGCTCCCCCAATCCCCTTATAATTTAGTTGCCCTCTCTGAACACTTTCCATTTCAAAGAGTCCTTTTGTACAGGATTCCAAAATTGCACTGCATATTCCAAATGAGGCCTTACCAATGCTATGTAAAGAGAAAGAATAACATTCTCCTCCCTGAATCCATACTTCCTCAGAGGCTCCTTATAATAAAATTACTATTGATCCTTAATCATGTTTGTAATATATATATGGTAGCTTTAGCGGTAATTTACAACCACAGCTGGTTACCACAATTTAAATTACGACTGGTGTGTAAATACTGATGCTGCACATATTTTACTACCACACGGAATAAGTTCATTGATCATTATTTTACAAAGTGCTCAATAACACTGTGAAAGCAAATGATAATGATATGTACGATTTACTATCAGTGTTCATTTTTAACTAGAGCGTCATGAAGTAAGGACTGGTGTGTTAAAGGACCGATATCAAGGTTTAACATCCACTTCTTTAAATACTGCATTTTGGCATCTGTGCAAAACGCCAATACAGGTGCCTATAACTGGAGTTATTAGCTGGTATCTTGCTTAGATAGGAAAACACAGGTTCAATAAAGTAGAGGTCTGATACCTGCAATGTTTAAAAAGACTTAATAACATATTAAATGGGATAAAGGAAGCTGTAGTTCAGTCTCCAGTTGAACAAGCAATTTATTAATAGTGAAGTGTTCATGTTGAAACATCAAGAATGTGTAAGTTTTAAGCTCACATGCGATCAAAAGACGATTATAGGTTGGGATTATGTAAGTGATTACAGCTCTCATATTCCATCAAATGCCGCGGTCAAATGCTCATTATAGCAGAATATATTTACTTTATAAGATTTGTCTGTATTGCTAGTAAACACTTGGATTGAATCAGCAATTCCTACACAGATTAAACTGGCAAAGTGTCCACATTGTGTCGCTGTCAGCAGGAACCATTAGGGAACCAATTAATTGTATATATTTGCATAATTTTTTTCTGAAGAAAACCATTATCTTATGGATCGTATTCCTTGCAGGGAGCATGACAGTAATGAATGTAAATTAAAACCAAGTGCTATATATTCTACCTAGAACATCAAAAAGAGAAAGTGTTATCTATTTCATTCTTTTATCTGTTTTACCACTAAATGTTTTCCCCAGCTAACAGAAGTAAAACAATCCTGACATCTCCATGGTCTGATGGACTTGGAGAACAATTGGCTGAGAACTGAGATTGAAAGCTCTATTCTGATAAAGCTGCATAGGCGCAGCCATTCCTGATGTCGGTTTTAAATAAAATCAGATTTCTATTGCTTCCCCCTTAATCTTCCGTGAGGGAAACCACGAAACTGAAAGAATCAGGGCGAATGTCAGTCAATGTCATTTCTTGGTAATGACACAGTTTTATAGAATATTTCAAATGATTATTTCTGTAATAAATTCTAAGTATCATTTTCAGTATTCCAATGGGTCTGGAATGTTATGTAGTTGAACATGCTCAGTCATGAATCAAATAAAAAAAAATATCTTGCAGAGCGGATTGTCCATTAAGGCAACCTAGGCAGTTGAATAATGAATACCAAATATAAGGGCCCCACTTTATTACTACAGCCATACAATACAAGAACAAGGGGGCCCAAAATTTCAGCCCTGCCCGATGCCAAATTTGATCTATTCCATCTTGTCAGAATGGGATAAGCATTTTATTACACATCCTGAGAACAGCTGAGGAGGGACAGGGAAATATCACTAGCACCTCTTTTAAAATTGTTTTGATATAATTTTCAGTATTAAAATATAATGGAGAATAGTAAACATGGTGATGGTTTTAATGACTGAAATAGCTACTGCTGTTATTTACAGTTGAGAAAATCATAAATGGTGTTTATTTTACTGGTATTAAATTACCCATTTATCTTTGCATTGCATATATGTAAAGGACAATGTCTTAAGGTCCATACACTTCAGATCACGAAAGACCCCGAGCAAAAGGCACATGCGTGACAAACAGCCGTTTCACCTGATAATCGCATGTGTGTAGCATTCAGGCGTTGTTCATGATTGGCATGTTGGATTGACAAATCATTTTTTTGATTTGTAGATGGTTGTTAAGAAGTATAAGGATGAGGCCACAAAAACCGCTTAGTAGCAGATCGGAAATGTGCCCATCACGAGCGCGATTTTGTGCGAACGCAGAACGATGTGCTACGATAAGTGGTTTTGCAGCTCAACGCAGGTACGTGCACCTAGTGTGGACAGAGCGATTGGCCAACACTAGTGTGCGCTCTTTTACGCACGATCAGACTGCACATTAAAGTGCAGCAGACCTTCACAGCAATTGCCATATTATAAATTCCAAATGACCAGTGGAGTTTGGAATTTCACTGCAAATAACTTACCGAGGATCTTTAATAACATTCACCTGAATGTATGGACACCTCATTGCATTGCAAAATTATAATAGATGATAGATATGGAGATAGATATATAGATCAACAGACAGATTCTAAGCTATTTGCAACTGTGGTACTTTACTAAGTAGCCATACCAAAATGCCAGCTTTACATTACGCCATGCCATAAAATGCAGATGGTGCCAATACGAACTTGCAATATCAGAAACGACTGATTCTGTGGGTTTAAAAATACTGTAGGCCCCTAATCTCACAAAGAAAAAAGTAATTGTCAGTCTTTTCCTATAAAAACAAAGAATAATCCATACCTACTTTCCAGCTTCGAAAATCCATCTCATTTAAATCATTTATTACAATAGCATTGAACTATTTCCAATAAAATGATTAAGTCAGTGTACATCCGAAATAATTAAATCATATTCTCAACATTGACCTCGGATCCTTCTCACCTCTTTGATTTCTTTTGTCTGCAGGCCATTTGGTCTCCCTGGCAAGCAATGATGGGACAGTCAAACTGTTGTCTCTTATCTGGACAGCTGGAGAGCTTGGAAGGCCATGGAGATGATGTTCACTGTGTTATCTTTGACCACAAAGGAGAATATTTGGTCTCCGGCTGCTCTGATGGGACAGTTCGGATTGGTCATGAAGAACAGCACTGAAATACATTGTTTGATGGGAACCTAAGAAAGTGCTTTCATTTTTAAATATTTTGAACCTAAATAAATGTATTAGCAACACACAGTGATTGTGCATTATTTTAATTATTTATTTATCCATCAAACAAGCAAAAGTTTTTTAATTTTTTTTCTGACAGTTTCCAGGATCGTGTACAAAGAACACCCATTGGTGTGCTAGTGATTCTGTACCTTACACACTGACACAATGCAAACAATTTCATGTTAGTTATACACAGAGATGCTTTTAAAGTGCAGGTTAACAATGGAAAATGTATCACGAGCAAAAAAGCAGATGAAAATTAGGCAGGTGCTTTTCACAGTAACATTCTGCTAATGTGGAATGTCATTTTTATTCGTTTAACAGCATTAGAACCATATCAGTGAACAACTGGCATCCCCAGTGTACTTCACAATCACAACAGCAGTTCTTTATATAATGAACTTTGGTAATGAATTTTCCAAATACATAGTGTGAGGTAAAATGCACACACTAACAATATAAGTTCACAATGGTCAAGGGCATATGGAATATTCAATACATAAATATGTCATTCCCTGGACTTCTAAATTAGGGCAATGGGCCATATTTATAAAGCCGCGGTGTCGCTTTTTAGCGATACAGCGGGCTTATTTGATTTTCGATTGCGGTTGAAATGTGCGATTGTACATTTACCTGAACATTCGTATTAACGAACGTTTGATCAGAATACCGTGCGGGAGTAAACTACCGCAATGGTATTCTAGGGGATCGTAAATCTATGATTGCGTTATCTTAGATACACGATGTTATCGTAAATTTATGATTGTTCTCCGATTGTAAATTTACGATACCGATCGTTAAAGTCACGGTATCGCTAGAAAATGATACGACGGCTTTATAAATATGGCACCATGCTTCTTATTTAAGATCATGTTTATACTGACCATATTTAACCTTAATAAAGAACACAGCAATCCCATGAAATAGGTGAGGTGTGTAGAATAGCATAAACATAGTTATAAAGCAAAAACACTTTCTTTTGTAAAATACTAATTTCTATTTGAGGATTGGTTTTAATACACACAGGATCATTATATAATATTGCATTGAGGTCATAAAGTACGACTGTGGCCCAATAGAAGGACTACATTGTAATTTACTGATCATTATCGTAAATCTGCAATACTGCTCTTTATAAATAGGGTCAATATTGTTTATTTTATGACCATTGTGCCATAGGAGGACTGGCCCAGTAGGCTGAAGGGCAGATGCCCCCGGCCTGGTTCCAATGAAAAATTTGGGCTGCCATAGAAGCTCTTAGGCGGGTACACACCAGCCAATATTTTCGTCTGACCCACCGATCACAGCACTTTCGGCTGTGTGTGGGGGGGCGGCGCCGACATCGATCGTTTGTTTGTCCGGATCGGACGAATGAACGATCGGGCATGTCGGAAAACTCCAATCGATCATGCGGTTCCCTATGGGAACACACAATCAATCTTTTGCAAATTCTGCCGTGGCCGAATTTGCCGCAACCAACGGAGATTTGTCCCGGTGAGCGCTTGCACGGGACAAAAAATCCCTCTGTGTGTACCCAACCTTAGATCATTAGCCAGTGTTGTCACCTCTCCAGATCATCAGCCGCTGTTATCAGCTCTCCAGTTCATTAGCCTGTGTTAAGTCAGCCCTCCAATTTATTAGTCAATTAGTTATCTAAACCACATCATACACTTGAAATGTTGCAGGCAACCAGTAAAATGAGAATAGCAGATTTTAAATGGGCACAACTAAAACAAATTGTGTGGGACCTTGGTAAAGTGGCCGTGGTCAAACATTTTGTGATCTACTGTGAAAGGGCCACTTGGTTGTATTTTCCCCCCAGGCAAAAGGTCCCAGTCCTCCTTTTATAATATGGGTCAATAGTGTTTATTTTACTACCGGGGTGCAAATTATGGGTTTTGCACCCATCTTTGTAAATACAGCTCTGAGTGGTCATACACCTATAAATGCTCTAATACATCAGTCGAGATACCTCACAACGTTGGTGCAGCATTTTGAAAACCACCTAGTCCAGTCATTTTGTGACAGACGTTACAGGCTTGATAAAGAGTGGAGTACTGCCTGAAACGTTGCCTTTTTTGCCTTGCACTCAGTCATAAAACTTGAACAATTCTGTTGCTTGTAAGTATTTAAGTTATTATTTTTATTTTATCATCATTTTTGGCTGGCAGCAGTGCAGCCAATACTGGGATATTCAAATACAGAGGGAGTTTTTCAAACAGCCCATTTGTGACATTTGACAGTATGGCCATAATGTCCATTGTCAACCATCATAGATCTGATGTTTGATTGTCTAATCTATCTAATGTCTAAAGAGCCTCTAAAGAGTCTACATCCCAATGCTCCTTATTCTGTACAATTTTAAATGATAGGCCAGATGATTGTCCATAATGGGAATATTGGATCGTATTTATAAAGTTTCATAATTGTAATGTAAGTCTGCAGATTTGCAATACCACACATTTAACACCAATGCTGTGCAATAGAAGGAAGCCATTGTAAACTACAAAACTTATTGATGTTTACAGTGGTGTCCTTCTATTGTCAGCAATGGTAAATGAACCGCAAGATAACTATACAGTGCAGTATATTGCTGCGGAGTGGTATTTAATACCAATATGGTTCTAAGGTATTGTATGTGCACGGTTGGCATTTACCACTTTGGTTGTGATATGCTTTTTGGGACTTTCCAGGGTACATAATTGCCAACAGACTCTTGTACAAGTCATTCTGAATGAGAAAGCCAGTCAGATGACTAGCGAAACGTCTCAAGAGCTAACAAGTCCAGTTGATCTAACTGAATACAGCAGATATACCACGACCTGGATGAATGAAAACTCCCACAAGCCCCCTAGTAATGTTATTAACCCCCCTTGTAAAGTTTTTAACCCAATGGTGATGCTATGGACCCCATAGTGATGCTATTAACCTCCTAGTATCGCTATTACCCCCTAGTAATTTATTTAACCTACAAAAATGCTATTTACCCCAAGTAATGCCATTAAAACCCTAGTAAAGTTTTTACCCCTATAGTAATGTTATTAACCCCCAGAAATGTATTAAACCCCTAGTAATGTTATTAATCCCTTGTAAAGTTTTTAACCCAATGGTAATGCTATGGACCCCCATAGTGATGCTATTAACCTCCTAGTATCGTTATTACCCTCTAGTAATTTATTTAACCTACAAATAATGCTATTTACCCCCAAGTAATGCTATTAAAACCTAGTAAAGTTATTAACCCCCAGTAATGTTATTAAACCTCTAGTAATGTTATTAACCAACAAGTAAAGTTATTAACATTTTGTAATGTTATAAAACCCCTAGTAATGTTATTAACCAACGTAAAGTTATTAACACCCGTGTAATGTTCTAAACTCCCTAGTAATGTTATTAACCAATTAATAAAGTTATTAACCCCTAGTAATGTTATTAACCCCCTAGTAATGTTATTAAACCCCTAGTAATGTTATAAAACCCCTAGTAATGTTATAAATCCCCTAGTAATGTTATTAACCCCCTAGTAAAGTTATTAACCCCCTAATAAGGTTATTAATCCCCTAGTAATGTTATAAACCACTAGTAAAGTTATTAACCCCTAGTAATGTTATTAACCCCCTAGTAATGTTATAAATCCCCTAGTAATGCTATTAAAACCCTAGTAAAGTTATTAACCCTATAGTAATGTTATTAACCCCCAGTAATGCTATTCAACCCCTAGTAATGTTATTAACCAACTAGTAAAGTATTAACCCCTTATATATTATCTGTAGTTTACAGTAGTAATGTTATAACACCCCTGCTCCCCTGTAATGTTATAAACCCCCCTACCCCCTATAGTAACCCAGTAAGTCTAACCCCCTAGTCATTCCCTAATTTCTCCCATCCTCCTAGTGTATTCCCCTCTGCAATCCCTCTTTCCCCTAATAATTCTTCCCCTCCTCCCTAGTCCCCCTAAGTTTAACCCTCATAGCGCCCCCATATGTTTTACCCCCCCCCCCTAGTTACCCTAGTAATTTTAAGAATTATCCCTATAAGCTTAACCCCTATACTACCCCTAGAAAGTTAATCTATATGACCTTCCACTACCTAGTTAATGCTATTTACCCCTAGTATGTTATTACCCCCATAGTAAAGTTAGTTTTAACACCCCTAATAAGTTCTTAACCCCCTAGTAAGTAAGTTATTATAACCCCTAAAGATGTAAAGTCAAGTAACAACAACCTATAAAATGTTATTTTAAACTAGTAATGTTATTACCCCCTTAGTAAAGTATTATACCATATAATTTAACCCCCTATGAAGTTAATAACCCTATAAGTTTTACCCCATAGGTTTTACCCCTAGTATGTTATTAACACCCTAGTAAAGTTATACCCTAGTATGTTATTACCTGATTATTACCCCCCTAGTAAGTTATACCTAGTAATGTTATTCCCCCCTAGTAATGTTAATGTTATTACCCCTAGTAATGTATTAACCCCTAGTAAAGAGTTAAGCCCCTAGTAATGTTATTACCCCTAGTAAAGTTACTAACCCCCTAGTAATGTTATTACCCTCTAGTAATGTTATAAATCCCCTAGTAATGTTATAAACCCCCTAGTAATGTTATTAACCCCCTAGTAATGTTATAAATCCCCTAGTAATTTTACCCAGTAATGTTATTAACCCCTAGTAAAGTTATTAAGCCCTAGTAATGTTATTACCCCATAGTAAAGTTACTAACCCCTAGTAATGTTATTACCCTCTAGTTAATGTATATATGTTAAATCCCCTAGTAATGTTATTACCCTCCCACCTATAAAAGTAAAGTTATTAACCCTAGTAAGATTTATACCCCCTAGTAATGTAATGTTACCCCTAGTATTATAACCCCTAGTAATAAAGTTATTAAGCCCCTAGTAATGTTATTACCCCGTAGTAAGTTACTAAACCCCTAGTAATGTTATTACCCCCTAGTAATGTTATTAAACCCTAGAAGTTATACTCCCTAGTAATGTTTTATTAACCCCCTAGTAATGTTAAAAAAATCCCTAGTAATGTTATAAACCCCCTAGTAATGTTATTAACCCCCTAGTAATGTTATAAATCCCCTAGTAATGTTATTA
>JAACNH010003582.1:0-28176 GCA_019447015.1 Hymenochirus boettgeri
ATATATATATATATATATATATATATATATATATATATATATATATACTGGTTATCTGCCTGCACTGCAACCCAAACTGTTATATTTACTAGTTTATTAGTTATTACATGCATTTGTAACCATATATATAATTATAAGTTCTAATCTAATGCAGCAGTGGAAACAAAAGTAATCATTAACTGTGATGTCTTTTGTCACAGCCTTGATTTACTGCAGGAAGGGAGGGGCCAGAATGGGGACAATAATTATCTTTAAATATCTGGTTAGTAATGCAGGTAAAATAGGGAATAATATATCAGTTAGGATTGAAAACTATTGACTGTTTTTTTTTTTAAGGGTGGACATGTTACAATGTTCGCTCTAATTTAATATTGGTTGTGTGCTCATGTGTATATTATCAGCCTGCATAGACCACAGTGCTTAAATTCTAGCAGATTTTTATGTGTACACCACTGTAACCTGTGTCTGCCAAGTTTTTTTTATGTGCAAATGAGCACACAGCTTAGAGGGAACACTGGTCTTAAAACAAAACTCCTTACTGGGTCTCTTCATCTTTAACTTGCCTGACAGCATCTCCCTACATTTCACACTGAATGAACCATTGTAGTCATTGTAGTAGTTACTGCCCCTCTAGATAAAATGATACAGATATTACCTGGGGTCAATAAACACATCTGAGGAAAAACATTTGTTATTCTAGCAGAAACAAACAGCTAACTAAATAACGTTCAAATGCTAACATTCATAATTTGAAGACATACAGTATTTATATCTTGGTAATAGACCTCTGTCCAAATAAACATGCCAGAGAGATGATGAAAGACAAAATAATATGACAGAAAGATGATGGCTGGTGCCTTTGTTGAAGACGATGTAAAGTTGGTCATATATGCTATTGTTACAGTAGGACCATTAGTTACTTACCAAGATCGTTAGTTGATTAAAGTCTAAAGTGGTTAAAGAAACCAAACCTTATATAGGTTCTTGTAATTGTAAGAGGCTTTACAAAGAACCTTTGAGAATGTAGGGAAATCACACATGGGAAATCATGTCCAGTGAGACTTCATTTATTTTGGTACTTGTTTGTTTGAGGAAATTAAGAACCAATAGCATGAAAACACATTTCTAGCCAATTACTATATCTGACAATGATAGGTTTAGTAAATGGCTTAATTGTGTTTTTCACTTAATCAATTAGTGTCAACATTAAAGCTTGGGAATTCTGTTTATTAATATTCAGTACTGTAGCAACAAATGCTGGAATTGCATTTGCATTGTAACTGTTGCTCATGCTACTGTGCTGGCATTACTTCCAACTTACAGAAGCATTATCATCTTAATTTTCTTTTAGTACATAACTGAGAGATCTAAAATCGCCGTCACATTTCTACAATCCCAGTTTGTGCTCCTGTTACGCCCTATGCAAAGCTCCATTAAGTTTTGTTATAAGAGGTGCAAAACTTAACCAAAGGGGATTTGTTTTGGATGCGCTGTGTCTGTATTCTTTCCAAAAACATTTTGAAATGACACAGTTCCCTAAAATAAGTGTAAGACTCACGTTAACCCAAGATTACATACTATTATGAGCGTTTGCTGTTTCTTACTTCCTTCTCCCTCCCGTGTCGGTCTACTGCATACTGGCTGTCCTTGGGAACTTCCGGTGGTTTACAGCAATTCTTTGGCTCACAGCAGAGTTCATTAATCGTTGTCTGTTTCAGGTTCTTCAATTCACAGAGTTCGGTGATCTACCGGGGGTTACAGGCTATCTATCTGCCTCGTGTCTTTTTGGTTCTGCTCCTTGTTATCTTTTCTATCGGCGGGTGCAGATGATAAGAAGAGCCAAAAGTTTTTAAAAAATTTTACAATATTGGTTGCTGCAGTTTAAAAAGCCTTAACTAGTTGTGTATTCATTGCCCATTATAGCATTAGCCTCCTCATGGTGTGATTTTCTATTCTGATTCTCTATTAAAACCTGGTTTGACCTGGAATACTTTTTGCTGCCTGAAATGACCCTTGCTTGCTAATTGTATCTTACCTTATCCCTAACAGTTTTTACTGTTTGACTTGTGTATTTGGCCCTTGGCTCTGTTTCTGTCTACATCTCTGGCTTGTCTTCCTGTACCTTGCCTATCCGTTTTATTGATAACTATTCTTATGCTCAATTATGCCCTTTGGTCTCGACATCTTGAGTATTCCAGACCTCACTGTAGATACCTTGCGTTCTAATTACCGGTGACAACTTTCTGAGAGGTGTTTCCAGCATCCAGGCAAACAGGGACTTGACTATATGTGATGATAGTGGTGATGATTAGGCTATCTGCACTGAATTAATATTTAAGAATGATCAGAGCATTACATTATAACATGGCATGTAGTCTCCATTATGGAAGAGATTCAAGAACAACTTTCTGATGCTATAAAACATGTGATGGTGAATCATTTTCCCTGGATCCCAAGTCCCTGGATTAATGAATTCTATTGGCTATTTGCATTGACTGCAGACTCTGTGAGACAAATCACTACTTATTAGTGCTCCTGCACAGTAACTCAACCAACTGCTACTTTTTCTTCTGTTCCTATGGAAGAAACTCATGTAGGTGGACTGTTTATTCCCCATGTGTCTAATGATGTTAGTGGCAGTTATATTTTTTGCCTTTTTTTAGTCAATGGAACAGCAGGTAACTTCGTTGATATTGATTTTACTAATTTCTTAGGTATACCTGAGGTAAGGCTTCCTCAACCTATATGTGTCTGAGACATAGATAGGGTGAACCTATTGCTACTTCAGCTGAAAAAACTGTAAAAATGATTACTAATTATTCCAAATTGCTCAGAATTTTTCCTCACCCTGGTTAAGGAACCACGATCCAGTAAGTAATTGGAAACCATCCATTAAGTGAAATTGTTGTCTATTTTTTGAAAATATTATGTAAGTTATCAACTTGTTAACATTTCTCTGGCTCCACAAGATTAATTTTAATCTGAACAGTCTTTTAGATCGTGCTTTTCCCCAAATCTCCTTAAAAATGCTTTCATTTTAATCTCTCACACATTGCATTCCATCTGCATATCCTTCACCATTATCTCTTTCATAGAGATTTTCAATTTCTAGAAGCAACATAATACAGAGGTGCAAGAGGAGGATAATGAAGTGAATCAGATTTTAGCACAGCTCTGTGCTATGCATTTTTCAATTGTTTCCCTATCTGAGAGTTAATTAAAGCTAAAGTTTCTATCTAAAGGCTCGTACACACGCTTGATTTTCGCCAGGCAGATCAACGAACGACCCCTGACCGAGCGCATACACATGGCCGATTCTCGCCTGAAACGGGCATTCTTCAGGTGTGCCACTCTGCCGTCGGGAGTCGTGCCTCGCTCGTAAATCGAGCGTGTGTACGAGCCTTAAAGGTAAATGAAACCTTTAAAGAAAATCAACCATTTTTGATAATATCCAAATCAAGAGCCTCATATATTGACATAACTAGAATAAGATCTGATTGTAATCTACTGTAGTATGCAAGCTCTTTAATGGTGTTTTCCAAAAGTATCTTGGCAAGTTTGTGATGATTTACCTTGATAATATTTTAATTTACTTTTTTACAGAAACATCAAGTTCACATTAAAACAGTCTTAAAGAAATTGAGGTAAAAAGCGTGTTTTTTAACGTTAGCAGGTTCCCTTTTTGGGGTTCATCATTTTTAACAAAGGCCTATCAGTAGATTCCACTAAGATTTTTGCTGCATTAAAATCAGACCTTCCAACTAAAAGGTTCTTCAAAGGTTCTTAGGTTTTTCTAATTGGAGGGTTGCTTGCGAAGGTTCTCATTCATCCAGGTCATGGTATATCTGTTGTATTAAGTTGGATCAACTGGACTAAATTTTAAGTCCAGTTGATCCAACTGAATATAACAGATATAACTGGAGGGTTATTAGATATTTGACCAAGAAGGGTGCTAATCCTACCCCATTGGCCAAGGGAATCCCACAAAGACTTTTAAAATGTGAAAAGAGCCTTTTGTTCATCCCATTGTTAGAAATCCTTTTATTGTTAAAGTATTTGGGGAAGGTGCTGTATGTATGTATGCATGTATAATTTTATTTATGTAGCGCCACTTGGGTACGCAGTGCTATACATTATAAAATACAGAGTAAACAAGCAGGGGAATAAGTGCAAAACATTATACAGATACATTAAATGTACATAAATAAAGTTTCAAAGCTTATAATGCATATATGTATACATTGAGGTGTGCCCTGACATGATAGGGAAAAGATCTTAGGATCAAAGTCTTAAGACGTTGGTCCTCTACTCAGATGGCCTGAGGGATGTGGGGACTTACTTGACATTTATAACTGTATGTCATACTTACTTATTCGGGACTTTGTTGCCTGCCTATCTTCCTTTAGTGGCCTGGGGATGCCCGACCGTGGTACATTATATCTTGATATTTTATCGTAGAATTTTCAGGCTGTTTTTGTACTGTATTATGCACTGTTGTTTTTGTGTTCGCTGGGGTAAAAGGACATGGTGGTGTTATTTTTGAATGTGAATAAAAGTTTTCTTTATTTTTTGACCGTGCAAATTGGATGCGCCTGGTTTTTGTACAGGTCCTTTTTTTAGGGTGTATAACTTTAGCTCCTATGTTGTTGTTGCTAGTTGTATTTTTTTCATCTCTAGGCACCACTGGATTTACAGTGTTCCAATAGGTCATTAGTCATAGGGGCTGTGCAGAATAGCGTGAATTTCAGACATACACACATGCACACAGACAAACATGCTGGCAGGAATACACATGCGGACAGACACATACATGCAGACAAACAGACATGTGCCCACACACATACATAACAGGTTTTATAAACATGTGGTACGGTTTTCGTTAATGTATGGCTGTGATCGTATAGTTACGTAAAATGATCGTTAATGTACGAGCGTTCGTCCGTGGAAAACCATGCAGTAGTAAACTACTGCAATGGTATATTACGAGTGATCATAAATCCAGGATCACAGTAGTAGCTTTACGTTCTCAATCGGACATTTACAATCAAGGCCGTAAATTTACAATCGTTATAACGATCCTTAAAGGCGCTGTATTGCTAAAAACGATACCGCGCCTATATAAATGTGGCCTATAATTTCAGCACCACCAGCAGCAGATTTGTGCAAACTGACCCAAGTGAAATACTAAAGGTGTACCTGAAGCATTGACCCCCCCTGAACACAGCCACATTGCACTATATTCAGTAACTAAAAGTCTTGTTTGTAGGGGGTTCATGGGGAGACTCTGGAGGAAGAGGAAGCAGTCAGAAAGATGCCCCAGCAGTGCAGACAAATGTTTATGGGTGCGTGTGGGGATGGAGCTATGGAATGCGATTGGCCTCTCATCTATCAACCTGGGACACCTCTTAGAATGCTGTGCTGCTGATTGTTTCCATACCCGGGGGTATCCATGAGTATCAACCTAAACCCAGGAGACTCCTGGAACTTCTGGGAGAGTTGGGATACCCAAATTCAGTAAGATAAAATGACATAAAGTCAATCACAATTATAATCCCCTGTAAACACATACCATGCTGCATAGCCTCTTTCTCATCCGCAATTTACTGTAGTGTGTCTCTGCCTCTGCTTTTTGTCAAACGCTATTTAGGGTGATCATTCTTTTATGATAACCCGCAGTATCAGAACTTTCAGATATCCTGTGTTTGGGAGTTGAGAAGGAGAGCGGACAGTGTTGGAGTTTGGAGAGAGAATTTTTTTTTGCTAATTTGTGCTAATGCAATGTAGGGCAAAGTCTGTGAAAAATGATATATGGAGGGAATGTTTAAACTTCCTGCTTCCAGTACCTTGAGTGTCATCACCTTACCTCTGCTCCGCCCCGGGGGAGAAGCATGTTCAGTAAAGACTTAATGCTGGGGAAATCAGGAAGTACCTGGAGGAAAAAAATTGACAGTTGAGAAGAGGAGCCTATTAATGCAGACAGGGGCTGGTCACCTGACTACAAACTGGTCACATGGCTAAAAACTGGAAGTGTTCAAGCAGGAAGTAATATTGCTGAACCAGCAATAACTTCTCACAAATTGTATCTAGAGATGTGATATCAGTTTTATTTTGAAGGTAAGACAGAAGGCTTTTTTATTTTCCTTAGTTTGGAAGAATTAGAGGCCACAGTTACCCTTTAATTGGAACTTTTGGATTTTTATTTTCCATTGACTTCTATAGATCTATTATCAGATTTTTTGGATATATGTTGTATAGTGCTTTAAAATATTTTACAGTAAACATTTCTGTTTCGTAGAAAATGCAAAACAACTAATAAAACAGATCATTTTGTATAATTGATGTCTTCCAAGATTATTTATTGGAAGTACCTAATTACTATGAAATAATAAGTAATATACCCTTTTACCATACATTCAAGGTAAGTAGGTTGGCTAGAGTGTAATGACACCCATAATTAATAAGAATTGCACCAAATTCCAAGCATTTTAACATCCTGTCCTGGAAATTTTTAAAGGGGGGGTGGGGGGGTGGAGAGAACAGATATAAACTAATTTCTATTATATGCCAATATCTACCTAAAGGCTCACAGCAACCATTTTAAAGGATTTTGTCTAAAAAGGGCCCTATTATTTCTGATTTGTAAAATTGAATTTGTTTGTACACACTATAGGTTCTTTGAGTATTTGTAGCAAACATAAGTTTAGGCAAAAATACTAAAATTTAATAAAACAGCTTATAACTAGGTATGAAGTCTGGTTCCTAGTCAAACTCGGTTCTGACTCTGAACTAACAGTTACGAAGTTCTGACGGAACTCTCGAAAATAGCTTGCGTGTAAAGAAAGTTAATTTTCTTTGTAAATACATTATATTATATGTATGCGCTTATGGTTATTTAGAAATAGTAGAGAGACGCACTCTTACAAGTGATTATTCTTTATTGTGACTTGCTGACGTGCACAATGTTTCGGGGGTCCTCCCCCTTTCCTCAGGTGCTTAAAAACAACACATAAAGTGCAAAACTATATACTTTTCAGGGTGGAGTTTTCAACATTCTTTACAGTGATTGGTTAAAACAGTTTTCAACATTCTTTACAGTGATTGGTTAAAACATTCTTTCCTGTTAAAACATACTTTACTGTGACTAGGTTACAACATACTGTAATTCAATGTTTCACTAATATTTATCATATTTAAAATCATTTAGTATTTAATAGTATTAAATGATTTTAAATATGATAAATCTTAGTGAAACTTTGGATTACAGTATGTTTTAAACTAGTCACAGTAAAGTATGTTTTAATAGAGTCACAGGAAAGAGTGTTTTAACCAATCACTGTAAAGAATGTTGAAAACTGTTTTAACCAATCACGTAAAGAATGTTAAAAACTCCACCCTGAAAGGGGAGGAGACACAAGTATATAGTTTTGCACTTTATGTGTTGTTTTATGCACCTGAGGAAGGGGGAGGACCCCCGAAAGTTGTGCATGCCAGCAAGTCACAATAAAGAATAATCACTTGTAAGGGGGTCGTCTCTCTACTATTTCTAAATAACCATAAGTATTAATTGCAAGTGGTTAGCAGTTCAAAGGAAACAGCACCACCAAGTCTAAAAACAAAAGGAGTGCATGGGACATTATAACAAGTTATATGTATGTGCTTTCCAGATCCCTGTGGCATTTCTACTTGCTTACTTTTGCTATTTATCCCTTAAATTTTTCCAAAAATTCAAAATTCCTCGGAAGAGAACTTGCTGGTTTGGAACTAAAAAAGCAAAAACAATGGTAAAGCAAGAAGATCATTGGTTCCAGCTTGCAAATAAGGTGACCAGTTATATCATATGGAACCTTGAACGGAGCTTCCACATAAATCTTTGTCTCACTAAGATCAGATTAGAGGAATTTATTAATGTAATTACTATAAATAATTTCTTGGTTATAACTGTTTTTTTTCTGCAAATGCTGCTTCCCCCATGCTGTGATGGTTATATTGCTCTGCCCCTTTCGTAAAATATTTCAGTCAAACACCTAGCAGTTGTAAGTGTAAACTACAATCTCATTGCTTACAATTCTCTTGCTGCTTCCTTGACAGAGTTGTCAAGTAACTATTGGGTGACCTGCCAATAATTACAGTTGAAAGAAACCATCAAACACAAATAAAGTGCATAATAATAATAGCAGCAGTATTCTTTTTGGAGGGAGGAGAGAGAAGGTTGGAGGCCATAAAACAGTGCTCCACCAGATGTGTTTCGTCCAAGTGATGAGACCTCCTCAATCTGGCATCAAAGTGCCTCCAACCTTCTGTCTCTTCCCCTGCAAAGTGGATTGCCTGGTAGACCCAGGTTAGTACAGTATATCTGTGGTTCTGCTGATTTCCATTTCTGGGGGTGGGGGTGGGGTGTGTGCTGGTGTCAGTGTCCTGGCAGCCCCTCCTAAACTCCTGGATTTCTACCGCCGTGCAGTGTCGGTATGAATAAAGTTTTTTCAATAACAGGAAGTTCCTGTTTTTTTTTTACAAAAACTTTACTGAGACTGCCCGGCCGGGCTAGGCAATCAGAAGACAGAGCTCCACCCCCTCCTGCCCCAGAGCTTCCCTGGACATGTGATGTAGAGCCTTTCCTCAGCAGGTAAACTGTTTAGCAGCAAGATAAAAGACAAGTAACTGTAAATTGTACTGTGTGTGTGCCAACTGCCAAGCATACTATTGCCCATTTCTGTGTGCGAAGCATATTGCCCATTTCTGTGTCAAGCATATTATTGCACATTTCTCTGTGCCAGGTATATTGCCCATTTCTGTGTGCCAAGCATTTTGTGTAAAATATAAAATTTAAAACTATCAATTTATGTTGTGTAAAATGCAAAGTGGGTGTGGCCTTGGGTCAAGGAGAGGGGTGTGGCTTAAAAATTGTGCCGTGCTAAGTGCAGCACCAATACTCACTTCGTATTATTTACATATATGGTAGGTGTGGCCTGGGGCGTGGCCTAAAAATAATACTTCCTTAGCCTTCCCTATTCAAAAAGTCACCCTCCGCCCCTGCTGCTTATTGTGTGTTTGTTGGGTCCACTGGAACTTCTATTTATCTTTAACGATTTTGCAGATTATTCCTACATTTGTAAGCTTTCAAACTTCTGTAGTTTTTGGAGGTGCGTTACCTGTATTAATAATTCATAGTTCCCAAAATCAATTCTATGAGGAGTGCTAGCATTAAGAAAACTGTGTCTGGCAGGCTTCCTCCTGGCTTCAGCAATAGCCTTAAAGGGTATGTACACTGGCAAATTTGTTTTTTTAAATTGCCCATTAGCGAAAACTAGAATTCATGACAACTATAACTGTATCGTTTTTTTTTTTTGTTGTTGATCTGCCCCCTATTTCATTAGATATCCAATTTGAACCATCTTACATTTCAGCATTCCTGTAAGCAGTTTTGCTTTGACAGGAATTTGACAGTTGGTGTGCTGTATGCTGTATGCAGTATTGACAGTTGGTATGGGGGAAAAATAGTCAGGTCAGTGGTCAGAGCCTGAGTAAAAAAAGCCCTTTATTGAAGGAATGCAGCAACACACACACCTCTGTCCCAAATCCAGGGTCCCCCACTCTGTCCCAAATCCAGGGTTTGTCTCTCTAGTGGTGAGAACATAGGAACAGCAGTGACACACACACGGAACACAGCACAGACACATCAGTTAGGTTTTTATTACATATGCCTCTGTAAAAATACACTTTACTGATGTAAAAATATGTGTATTATAATAATATACCATCTACTTCTTTTGTGTAAGTTATCATAAGTTATGTTATGGTTCATAATAACACTCACCAAGGTGATATATCAAATAAGGATTTATTGTATGGAGTAGTTACAAATCATGCAAAGTAAAAAGACAGTCAAGTATATTAGAGACATCCTACAAATAATAAATATATACTTTAAGCATAATTAGACTATTATGGTGGATGTGTGTGTATAGAGAGTGTGTGTGTGTAGTGTAAAGTGTATGTGTATGTCTGCTTACCTCCGTCTCCTACCACTTTCCACCAAAATGTGTGTGAATCCTGACAAGCTATATACCTCTATGGTGGCTTAGGTTACACTCTAAAAGTTCCATAAATGGTCACAACTTATGTTACTGATGGCCTTCATTTTCCAAAATAACTTTTTTAACTACTTTGTGAGTAAGGAAGACAGTTGTGCATACATAACAAGCTTTGTTTAACTCTTTACAAAATGATTAACCCTTTATGTACTGGATGCAACAGCCTACCTGGAAAGGGGAGGCCCTGGGCAAATGTAATTGTCCTTTAAGTCTTCTGCCTACAAATTATTTCTTTCTGCCATTCATGCTGGATGAAAAATATACTTTAAACATCTGCTTTTAGTCTGATTCTTTCATGTTTTGTGAAAACATCTACTATATGTAAAAGGTTCTGTGGTGAGAATGGAGACAGTTACTACTGAGGTCAGGGGGGGATGGTCATAGGGTGTGATTTATCACATGGCTCTTTGACAATTACAGATGTTGGCAGCAACATGGAATCCTTCTTTTTTACAGACTCTTCTTATTTACAAACGTCTGACATGTAAGTAAATGCGACACACTGGAATAGTATCTTATATTGCATGGGCTTTCTTGAGGAAATCTTTCATAGTAAGGGTCAAACCATGTTTGTTTAGTCTTCTTTTAAAATGGTTTGTACCCACTAGAATCCTTTAAAAGTTGTACTGCTAAAAAATGTTGACATTTAGTGAGGGTGGTGGCATTCTCCAGTAAGTTCAATTGAAGGACAGGTTCATCCCTTAAATGGAAAATTATATACAGGTGAATTACCCCCAGTAGTAGGACTAACCTGTTATGCAAATACATGTTCTTCTACCCCTATCCATTCAAAAGGTTTCCGTCTCCTCTCCAAGCTTCCAAACCTTGCACATTCTCAGAGAAGGCAGGTAGGGGAATAACATTACGACATTAGATGTTATGTGATCTGTCACATTCATGACTGACAGCTCCTAATCGTAAGAACCAGGAAGCAGAAAGAGGGATAACTGGACTTCAGGCAACATTTCATGTTAGTCTTGCATCTTTCATTTCTTCCATAGTTTCAGATTTGAACTAAACTTCACATTAACTTATACGTTTGCTTAATTTTCTAAATGCAGTGACCACATCCTTGTTTCTCAGTGTGTAAATGAATGGGTTCACTGAAGGAGTAACCAGACTGTATATTAGTGAAAGGTATTTAGACATATTGTTGGTCTGAGGAACCATATATGCAATGCTGGCCGTGCCATAGAACAAAGTGGCTACTGTGATATGAGAGGAACAAGTGGAGAAAGCTTTCCTTTTACTCTTTTCACCCCTTATTCTAACTATAGTAGTGATGATATGAATGTACATGAGTATATTGATACAAAAAGGTAAAACTATCCCATAGATTTCTGTAATTGTTACAGTGAGTCTGTTGGTAGGAGGCACTACACATGCCACGTGCTGTAAGGGACCCAATTCACACATAAAATGGTTAAGTTTATTTGACCCACAGTATTTATAACCAGTGGTGAAAAATGTTGCAATTAAAGCATTTATTATGCAAAGAGCCCATGGAAGGACTACAAGCAAAATGCAGAAATCACGTCTCATAATACGTGAATAGTGTAAAGGATAATTAATCGCTAAGTCTCGATCAAAAGCCATGACCGCAAGGAGATAACATTCTGTCGCTCCAAACGTTGCAATGGCGCACACCTGTACAAAGCAGCCAGTAAATGATATAGACTTCATATCTGCAATAAGGTTCGATAGGAGAACAGGAACGACAGACGACACAAAGAAAATCTCACAGGTTCCAAACATACTGATAAAGAAATACATAGGAGTATGAAGACTATGGTCCATCTTTGTTATAAGGATAATAGCAATGTTCCCAATTAAACATATTATGTATATTAACAGGAAAGTCAGGAAGAGTAAAATTTCATATTGGCGATAATCAGTTAAAGTCAGTAGTATAAAATATTTCACAGCAGTATTGTTAATGCCTTCCATTGTGCCTGAAAATAAAATCAGATAATTACCAGCAAAATGTAAATACCTGTACAGTAAGTCTTACTGAGAAATGCTTTTTCAACTGAAATAAACCATGTATACAGTATTGAGTGAGAGATTGCTGCAGTTTTGCAGAATAAAGTTGAATTTTAACCAGGAAAAGGCTTTATTCCCAATGTAAGGATTCCAAAACCTTTTTCCAGACCTCTATCATTAAGATTTCCCCATACCATGTAATATCCCTAATTAGAATAAAGCAATGTCTCCCTTGACCTAAGCAGGAGCGTATCTGCTCAGAATTTGCATTATTATTGACAAAACATTCTGTCCATCTCTACGTTTACATTTAATTTAGGTGAGATGGTTGAAAATCAGGACTGGCATTAAGATATTGTAATACAGTAAACCTTTTATTACAGTATCTAATGGTCCTTTTTTCTGAAACTCATATAAAAAATGAGCTAAATTACATTCAAAGGATAAAAATTCAAAGTCTGATAAATTCATTTATTTTTGTAATAGGTCTCCAGAGATAAAAACATTAAGAAAGATAATAAAAAAAGACAAAACAACATGATGGCACCTTATTTTTGTTAAATACAAAGTTACCAGTCCTGGTAATGTCATATACAGTCATGGCGATGTCATATAAAGCCATGGTGATGTCATATATGCTATTGTTACAGCAGAACCATTAGTTACTTACCAAGATTGTGCACACAAAAAGAATTATTGAAAGTCTGGAGTGATTTAAAACACAAAACCTTTTATAGGACCTTGTTAAAGGATTAGCCAAGACATTTTGAGAAGGTGCATTAGGGATTGCACATGGGAAATCATGTGCAGTGAGACTCAATTTATTTTGGTACTTGTTTGTTTGAGAAAATTAATAATTAAT
Organism: Hymenochirus boettgeri; assembly: GCA_019447015.1. Classification (NCBI taxonomy): domain Eukaryota; kingdom Metazoa; phylum Chordata; class Amphibia; order Anura; family Pipidae; genus Hymenochirus; species Hymenochirus boettgeri. Next base: position 12,937 of record JAACNH010003582.1, read on the forward strand.
GAAAACACACTTGCAGACAATTACTAAATCTGATAATAATACCAGGAAAGGTCTGGCCTCATTATGTTTTCTAGCTAATTAGTTTGTATCAACAGTGAAGCTGTTTATTATATATATTCCTCCTACTGTGTAAGAATACACAGGTAAGAATATAGGTTCATTGAGAATGCATTGAGTTTTTAGGAGCTACCAAAGACGTGGGGGTTATAAAATATTACATATAGTAAAAGGTGTTTATGTATGTGTGGCATTTCTTACTATTACCATAAATATGTAAAGTATAGTACTGATTTATATTAGGTACATGACAAAATATATAAAGTTTATAGCTAAAACCCCTATTTTAATTTGGAATAGTCAAAATAGAATGTTTAACCACGCCTCTGTCACTGCTAAAACCTCTGCATGTGTTTAGACCAAATAAAACTAAAAGAAAGCCTAAGGAAGGCATTACACCCAATTACGCGTTGTTTGTAAAATATGTGACAGCCTTAGCCAATCAAAAAAACTTGCCAGAAATATATGTATCAGACACACAATGCAGCTGCACTCACAGCCCCTTCCCTCTCCATCAGCAAACGGAAGACTTCCTGTAGGTGGGCAAGTCCAGCTGCTGTTTGCTAGACAGGAAGTAATGTATTTGTATGATAGAGGACATAAAGGACAAACTTTGCATGCCTCTCTACATTTCTCTGAGAATGTTTTCCTGGATTGTTTGTAAAATACGTGACAGTCTTAACTAATCAAAAAAAACTTGGCACACAATGGAGCTGCACTCACAGCCCCTTCCCTCTCCCTTAGCAAAAGAAAGACTTCCTGTAAGGGGGCTAGTCCAGATGCTGTTTGCTAGACAGGAAGTCAAGTCTTTGTATGAGAGAGGACATAAAGGTCAAACTTTGAATGCCTCTGCCCATTTCTCTGAAAAGAACTTCTTCGATTACTGCTATTTTAATAGTATGAGGCTGTGAAGTACCTTCTGTTATAAGAAGGCTCTGTTTTATTTTATGCTCTGTGGAGGATTTTTTCCTCCTTTAAGCCCACTTCGCTTTAAACTATATACAGTAGCTGACTGGTGTATTGTGCTCCCATGTCTTATCTAATATGGGCCATAAATCTGTACCCTGCACTGATGAAAACAGGATTGAAGCATGGCAAGTTAATCTGGGTTCTTTATAGGATCGCAGATTTTCCAATAGTAAACCCTTGTCAGCTTTAAGCAATGGGAAGGGTAAATATTGGAAGACCTTTTGAAATTTTCCATCATAGTATTGGGGAATTCATTTAATGTTCTAGGAAGGACTTTGACTATAACATGAAATGTACCATATTGACTATGTTTGTTGCCTTGTGGCTAGAACTTTAGATACTGACTAGATATTGACTGATGGGATGAAGTTAAATTGTTATGTGCTATGCTTGAATAGGATGAGTCAAATAGGCTGAATATATTTTTAAATTGATATGCCTATGTAGAGATAAATAAAAGATTTTGATATCATTGTATATATATCATTGAGTGTTTCAATTCAGTCCTATGTTTTCCTCCTAAAAAATGGTTACTTTATTTGTCTAAACTAACACCTCCTCTACTAAGAGCATTACAATATATCTAGGGCCTGTGCCGACCTAAAATATTGCTTCACTGTGGTGTTTGGGCATAAAAGCAACAACCATGGGGTTTTTAATTAAAAAAAACGAGTTAAGTCGGATGAATGGCTCTATACCATTACTCTGTATTATATGTTCTGGACACATGCATTAGCCACAGGAAATAAAGTAGACACTTTGAATTATTATTATTATAAATAATGTGGATTTATATAGCGCCAACATCTTCCATATCGCTTTACAATTACATTTATACATTCACATCAGGCCCTGCCCCAAAGAGCTTACAATCTAATCACATTTATTTTATTTATACAACCTATAAGTAGGCCTTTATGATTGTGGGGGGAAATGGAGTGCCCGGAGGAAACCCACGCAAGCACAGGGAGAACATACAAACTCCTTGCAGATGTGTCCACTTTATGTGCTTTTATGCTTACCGGAACTGCAAACAACTCACACGCTGTTGAAAAAGCCTCGGTCTGAGGCGAAACGCATTCAGCATTCCACTTACACGGCCATGCTGTCCTACGGCCATGCTGGGCTCTCCTATCCTCATTGCACCATGTACCCCCCCTGGTAGCGACTGACTTACTGTGACGAAGGACAGATAAGTTGACTATCCACTATTGGATTATTTATGTTGTTGCTTATATAAGGATTTGTAGACTAGCACTGACTATTACATGTTCCCAGTATGGAGGTTTTATGTAATATATCCTTCAATTGTTTTTAAATGTGTGTTATTATGGTCCATACCCTATGTACTTATATTTTAAATAAAGGGGCTGTTTACATTGGAGAAGCAATGTTTGCATGGGGATATGATCACTTTATACAAATACATTAATGGGCCATATATATCTACTGTATTGTTCACTAATAGTTCATGTCAGAGGACTAATGGACATCCTTTAAGATTGGTGTTTCATCTTCAGGTTAGGAAAGGTTTCTTTACAGTGAGAACAGTGAAACTGTGGAACTGTCTTCCAGCAGATGTGGTAAAGGCAAGTTCATTGAATAGCTCTAAAAGTGTCAAAATATTGACAATTACTGATATTAATGCATATACTGTAGTTCTGGTTGGTACATATATACTATATAATATTGAGAATTACTGGTATTAATACATATACTGTAGTTCTGGTTGGTACAGGGATACTATATAATATTGAGAATTACTGGTATTAATACATATACTGTAGTTCTGGTTGGTACAGGGATACTATATAATATTGAGAATTACTGGCATTAATACATATTCTGTAGTTCTGGTCAGTACAGGGATACTATATAATATTGAGAATTACTGATATTAATACATATACTTTAGTTCTGGTTGATCCAGTGATACTTTTTTCCGATTGCTGATTGGAGTCAGGAAGGGGTTTCCCCACCCCACCCACCCCATTTTTGCGTTTCTGAAACGTTGTTTATTGTTTTCACTAATAAATTGTTGAATTCACACTAATAGTGTGCTCCTCCACAACATAGCACAACATTGGCAAATCGCAAACGCACAACAATCGTACAATCACACAACTGCAAAAAGGCAATTGTAAAATTCCAATTGTGATTGTAAATGTACGGCCGTGATCATAATTAAACAACCACGATCCTAATTGAACAATCACAGTCGTAAAAATTAGTGATACTATGCTTTTAAGGACCACGATCGTAGATTTACAATCACCCTGGTAATGGTATTTTAGTAAAGCTTGTTCTTAGAATAACGATCGTTTGTCATAAATGTAAGGCTGCAATCGTACATTAACACCAGCCGTGGTATCCCAAACTTGGGATACTGCAGGTTTTTAAATCTGGCCCAATGTTCTTTTCTGGAACTCATAAAAGGGCTGTCTTCCAGCTGATGTAGTAAGGCAAGTTCATTAAATAGATCTAGGAGAGGGATGGATTTTTCTCTAAAAGTAAAAAAAAAAAGTATATTTCTTGCTGAACCAGGAATACTCAGGTTGACGATATATCCCCTTTATTTAAGGTTGCTGGTTCCTATAGCCTTGCTGTTTCATCAGACAATTGTAGCAAATGTGTTTTGTAAGGATGAAAAAACTTCCTTAGTTAGTTCTGCCAACAGGTACGTAGATCGAAATTCTGTATTTCACCATCGAAATTCTTCTAGAGTGAAATAGTGATAGTTTCGACTCGAAACTATGGTCAGGTTGAAACTCTGGCACATCTCTAGTATTGGGTAAAGGGGCAAAGAATTGCAATGCCATTTTCATCCACTAAATTCTGAAATCTTTTTGTTTTGGGGCATAGTTAACATACCCTTCAAAATGACCACTTCAATTGAAACAACATGGTGCAGAGCTGCAGGGGGCCAATAATGCCCTCTATCATGCACTAAATCACAATTTGTTTTTCACTTCATAAAATGGGTTAGGAGGCTTTTTTAGGGGGATTTACAGGTGGCCACTGCGTTCTTTTTTAGGGTTAAATACAACACATATGAGGTACTAGCCATTGACTTTTCTGACTAAATAAGGTATAATATGGAATCTGGCTGTAGACAGATAGAATATCTCTGTCAAGAGGTGCCCTGGACTAAAGCTGGCCATACACATGCAACCTTTTTCACAGGAAATTGTCATTGGCGAATTATTTGAACACTTACCCGAACGGCCCCCAAATATTTTGTTTAGGAATCGATCATTTGCCTTATTGATTGTTTGCATTTGCAAGTAATTGATATTAATGGTTCCTTGGCATTAGGATTGGTAATTTTCCATTCATACACCTGGCAGATTATAAGAAAATCTTGTTTTACTAGATCTAGGGGATTGGGAGGTGAGATTCTATTAGACTGGGAGGTGTGGCTCTGGTGGACTGGGAGGTGTGGGTCTAGGGCACTGGGAGGTGTGAGTCTAGGGCACTGGGAGGTGTGTGTCTAGGGCACTGGGAGGTGTGTGTCTAGGGGACTGGGAAGTGTATGTCTAGGAGACTGGGAGTTGTGAGGAAGAGCAAAATGGAAGTGTTGGCTCTTATGCCAAGTGCCATTTTACTTCTTCACTACTATCATGTAGTAGATGAAATACACAAAAAATTAAAATATCTGGAAAAGACAAGAACTGACCACCTACAGAGAAACAAACTGACTAGTGTCAAATAAACATCTTATATTTGTTTACAATCTGAGCAGCACAAATAAAACCTTAAGACAGAGACACGAAAAACAGTCAGTTTAATTCAGGCTTGTATTTATTAATGAGAACCATCTGGGTGCACAACTTCATAGTTTCTTGAATGCCGTGATCACATCCTTGTTTTTTAATGTGTAAATGAATGGGTTCAATAAAGGAGTCACAAAAGTGTACATCAGTGCAAGGTACTTTTTCAGATTGCTGATCTCGGGTGTAAAATAAACAATGATGGCCGTACCGAAGAACAAACTGGCTACTATCAGATGAGAGGAACAAGTGGAGAAAGCTTTCCGTTTACCTGTTTCACTCTTCATTTTAACAATAGTGGTGATGATATGAATGTACAAGAGAACGATGGTAACAAAAGGCAATACAATTCCAGAAAAGTTTGTGATGATGACAATACATTGTAAGTCAAGAGGCACAATACAGGGAAGGAGCTGTAAAACACCCCAGTCACACATAAAATGGTTCAGTTCTAAAGAACCACAGAATTCCAGGCCAGCAAACAGTATTGTTATTAGCAAATCGATTGTGAGACATATAAACCATGGAAGCACTCCGAGCAGAATGCAGAACTCATCTCTCATAATTGATGAATAGCGCAAAGGATAATTAATTGCTAAGTCTCGGTCAAACGCCATGACCGCAAGGAGACAGCATTCTGTTAATCCCAAGGTACCCAGGGCACATAACTGTGCAAAGCAGCCTGTAAATGAAATAGACTTCATATAACCCATAAGGTTAGAAAGGAGATTGGGCGCAATGGAGAACACAAACAGAATTTCTGAAGTTGCAAATATACTAATAAAGAAGTACATGGGGTTATGAAGATATGGGTCTGTTTTAATGATAACAATAATAGCAACATTCCCCACAATACATATAATATAGACTATAAAGAATATTATAAAAAGTAACACTTGGAATTCGTGAAGCTCGCTGAAAGCCAGCAGGAGAAAGTAATGCACGGCAGTATTGTTGGTGACTTCCATTCGGCCTTTATACAACGTATTAGATTGTGTATTCAAAATAATAACTGTGCCATGAAAACTCTGTTTATAAGAAGAAACGTATTAGAAGACATTCATAGGCTTTTACTGGGTTTATAGCAAATATAGGTGTCAAAGAACAAAAATGTATTATTAAAGGGCATGTCCACCCCCAAAACTAAAATTTAACCCACTACTGGCCCCACTGTGTAGTCTAAAAAAAATCCTTACCTTACATCTCTGCTCCTTACGGTTTTCCTGCAGTGTCTTTTCAATGTCCAGGAAAGTGAAGAGTAGAAGCTGTCAGTGAGTCATCCGGTCCCTGCTGCTTCCCTAACCTCATCAAGGACTGTCACATGCGCAGGGGAGGTCCCCCCTCCCTCCCACCATCTGGATCCATGCTCTGCAGTCGTGGCACCTAGCGTGAATCCCTTTGGACATAAGGTAGATGACCCCTGCCCACCCCCAACTGCCAAAAAAATTTCTTAAGAAAAATTCTTAAATCGCTACTTTCAGACCCTTCTCACCCGCGGTGTCTTCAATGACATCAGCCGCGTCTGTGATCGGCCGCATCTTAGACAATTACAGACGTGGCTGCCAGTCCAGCCCCTGCTTGCAACTTCCACTAGCAGGGAGAGGGATCAGAGATGACGCAGGAGAGAAAGGGCAGTAAGTATCGATCTGAGCATTTTTTAAAATTAATATTTCGGCGGTTGGGGGTGGGCAGGGCTACCTTCCTTAGGAGAAAAACTATTTTTTTAGGGTGGACAGGTCCTTTAAGTGTAGCTAAGTTATTTTAAAAATAGTTGTTGAACCAACTAGGTATAATTTCCTATTGGCCTTCTGTCATTATGGGTCTGGCTGGGTTGAGAAAAATCTTAAATGTCAGCACCACAGAGGGGACAAATTATGAAAATGAAACATTATTAAATCTGGTTGAGGATGGATACGTTTCTAAGGGAATTGTTAAAAAAAGTATGTATTATTTTACATAAGAAACCGGGGGGTATATTTCTAAAGGCAATGTACAAACGGGCGCACCGCTCCTGTTCTGGAGTTTAAGTCATGCTCACCAAAGTTATATCGGTAAATGTGACTTCCTCCTTCTTTGCAGTGGCTGCGTAGCTAATGTGGAAGTTAACCAGGCTGCCGCTGCAAGGGATGTTATATGCCGAAAGCGCCATTCTATTGCAACACTTTAAACGTCAACAAATAGCTGGTTTTATAAGTGTCGAAACAGAAAAATGGCAATTAGCGATGCACTGAGAGCCACTATTGGCATAAAACATCGCTGGCTGTTTGCACCGGGTTGCAAAATACAGATTGCTATTGGTATTGTTTTATACTTTTCTTATTGTTACTTTGCCCGGTGTAGTAAAGTAAAAAACGCAGTGTAAAATAATAATATCACATGGTAATTTTCTGGCTGTCAGACATTTACAATTGCAGATGGAAATACAATGCAGATCACTACGGATTAAGTTTTGTGGTTTGCACTGTAAAAGTCTGATGTGCCTGTTATTTCTATAAAATAGAAAGCGGGCAGTAAAAAATGCTTAAATTTGGGATATAACCCATTTATTGTAAAACACACTGAAAGTGATCAGCATTGCAGGGGATGCCACCTCCCTTTGTCAAGATAACGGGGCATATTTATAAAGGTTCGTTAAACTTTTCACCTTTTTTAACACTGCCTTTTCGCTGTTTATAAAGCAGCGATAATCAAAGGTCATTACCGCTACATTTCATTTTTCGCCAAACATCTCTCCGGTTACCGCTCAAGCATATTTATAAAATGGAAAAGTGTTTTATTGCGTTAAGTTCAGCCTTTCCAATTTGCCAAGTCTAAGGTGGCGAAGACGCATAAGTGGCCTTTTATTTAGCCTGCCAATGGGTCCATGGAAGGTGTCAGTACATTGTGGAGTGTTTCTCAATACTAATAAGTACCCAGGGGGGTGTTAGACTATTTTCCAGCAATTACTGTAATACGATCTGAGATTTCGCTTTTTAAGGTTTATTTTTTGCTTTTTTAAGATTGCATTTTCTTTTTATTTAAGGCTCTGATTTTCTTTATTTACCAATAAAGTCACATGGGGGTCTGAGGGACATATTTATAAAGGGCATTATTTTAACTTTTCCCCCCACCAGCATTTACCACAATTTTTTAAACTTTCAACTTTTCTTTTTATAAAAGTTATTAAAAAGGCGAATTGTCATCAAAAGCGAAAATTATGTAGCAAAAAGTAGCACTAATAATGCTGAAAAAGTTCGGCACATATGATGGTAAATAGGTAATACTCCCTGGTGGGTTTTCAAAGTAGTAATAAATTGGTTAATACACACTGAACACTTATCTTTGTTATTTAAAAATAGCCTAACGTGGTTTTTTCAGCCAAAGATATGATAAATAGTGTAAAACTCAAAAGGTGAATTTTCTCTGTTATTAATAGGACTAATTTTTGTAATATTGCTTATATTCAGCAAACTGCAGCTAATTATCAAACCAGTTCCATTAATATGGGAACATACCATAGTGCTGTGTAAGTCATGTTAATGGAACATTCCAGTAAGTAATGATGTTTGGCCGAAATTCTGGTAAAACTGCAAAAAATGCAACAAAAGGGAGAAAAGGGGCAAAAAGGTGAAATTTCAGCTATTTATTACACTAGAGAGCAATTTCTCTTTTCGCAGTGATACCACACTTAACGCAATGAATAAGGCAAAAACATCGCCGGAACGATAATTTTCCGCAAAGGCGAAAGGGAAAATAAAAAAAAGGCGAAAATAGTGGTATTTGTCATTGCGATAGCAAAATGGCGAAAATAGCGATCGTTTATAAATATGTCTATAAAACCCTCATGTGCTTATTCATCCAGGGGTGCTAGGCAACATTTTGCAGTTAAAGTCACGCTATCCAGTTTAATATAGGTTAGCGCGTCTTTTGCAAAACCCAGATGTGTGGATCTCGCTAAAGACACCTGCACAACCAGCGCTCGCAATATAATATCGCATTGCACTACATTGTGAGCATGCTTTTGAAACTCACGCTGAGAGTAAATCCCTTCTGGGGATCGACATTTAATATTGCATTTGCGCTACATTTAGCTCAAGTTTTTTAAACTCGGGATTTACTCAAGCTCGAATACCCTACATTAAATTCGGGTGAGGATATTTACCCAGAGCAATTGTGACTTCACCCACTGTGGAAGTGACATCATAATATTGAAATACTTTGAAACACTTACAGGGAGATGTAATAAAAGTTCTTATCGTTAAAAATGGTGCTAATTTTTCCCCAACCAATCAGATATTATGTACTATTTGAAAGCTAACATCTGATTGGTTGGGGCAAAAGCCCCATTTGTAACGATAAGAACTTTTATTGCATCTCCCTGTTAGTGTGGTTAGACAATCCATCAGTCTCCTTATACAGTCCAAATTTGTAAAATTCCATTGCTATGCATTGCTGATACACATGTAATAAATCATACACAATGTAATTATGATGCCATCAGGGAGATCCAATATGGCCAAAATCCGTGTAAAACCCACGTTAACCCGAAGTAATATCGTGTTAACATGTGTTTTACACGGGTTATAGAGAACGTTGCTATTTCCACCATGCAATACTAGATTTAATCTCGTTTACATCTCATATTTTATTGCGGGATCGCTCAAAGGTAAGTAACACGAATGGCACATTATAAATCTCCCCATATATCTATAAACAAATACATACCAACTGGTACAGTATTTACCCACAATGCCTGTAAATCCTGATATCACTGGATTACAAATATGTCCCATTTTACTTTATCTAGCAGAGAGAAGGAAAACACTTGTCTAATGTTGCAGAAACATCTTTCAAAGTAAATATATGCTCACCTATTTCTAGCCAGACTTTAGATTCAAATAAACAGTGAGGAGCACTGATGTTCAATACTTAGTAAATATTTTTTACCTGTGATTCTGTAGATAATAAAAAGTTCTGGTTTAGATCCACATTAACAAATAAACCATATTTGCATTAGGCAAACAATGTATTTAATGTCTTAAACAGATGCAAGCATCCACTCTTTATATATAACTTTATTAGCTGGATTCCAAAGCAAAGTGGGTAGTATCAGAAAGGAAGGAATTGCCCAGGGAAATTATGTTACATCCTTTGAGTCTTAATTTGTTTTGTCACCTGTGCACAACCCAAGACATTTTAATTTGTTAAAACGATAATTACTGTATTTTGTTTTACTATTATATAGAACATATTTGTGTTTTTCTATCACAGAAACTTCATCATTCTAATTAAACATTTTAGAAAGGATTCATTACCCGTGTAACAAATCATATTGGAAAATAAATCTCTTCAACCCATCAGGGACATTTACCAGACTTGACTATATTTCTGTATGATTTCCAGTTCATTGATGTCACTTCTGGTGACCAATAAATGGCTCAATGGACCCACCAGGGTTTGTTCCACCAGCGGGTGACTTGATATTTAGTTTTGGGTCAAAACTCCAAATTTCGATATCAATATTCCACTGGTCAGAAGCATAACTTCCAAATTTTAATTGTTGAAATCAGTTTGTTCTGCAAGCGGGTCTGCGAATTGGTAAGTTTTGGCTCAGCCATCTAAACCAAAGTATCATGCCAAAACTATTACCACTTGCACCAGTGCGCACAGAGAAACTGCAAGCAAATAGCCTCAAAGGAAGCCTGTGCTCCAAGTGCAAACTTGCATTTTGCAGACGTAGCACCACTTTACTGGGGTACAATGCCAACTATAAATTGTATATCTTCATAGAATATCATGTTTTTAGGAGATTTTTTGAAAAATTAAGTAGAGATGAAACAGTTAGAATTAGTATAGTATAGTATAGTATAGTATAGTATAGTATATTATTTGAGGTTGAATAAAGACATATGTCCATCCAGCACAACCCATCTAGCAATATCCTCATTTCCTGCCTAACTGCTAAACTAGAGGAAGGCAAAAAAAATTATGAAGGGGGAAAAAAATCCTTCCTGACTCCAAGTGCAATCAGAAATGTCCTTGGATCAACTCTACTTTATGTATCAATACCAGTAACTTGCAACATTCCTTGTTTGCAGAAACTCATCCAGCTTTTTTTGAAACTGACCAATGAACCTGAACTGTTCTGTCCTTTCACTTTTTTTTTTCTTGTGTCCATTTTAACCTAATTTTACCACTTAGATACTTGAAATAAATACCTCAACATACCCACGGGTCCATAAGTAATGGGCGGTGTTGTGTAAACATAATTGGTATATTAGAACTATTGGAACTAGATTGTAAGCTCTACGGGGCAGGGACCTCATTACTTCTTGTGGCAAAGCCCTAGCACTTCTACAGTATTTATATAATTTATATATTTATGTAATGAACTATCAATGTATTTATCCCCCTTGTATGACTTTATTGTATTTTAATACTGTACAGCGCTGCGTCCCCAAGTGGCACTATATTAATAAACATATACATACATACATACATATTTGAAAAGTGTAGTCCATGCATGCTACCTTTCATGTTGTGTTATATTCCTCAACCCCCTACAAGTAATTATTTATCTTGTCCCTCCGATGGAAGTTCCGATAAGCTGATTGAATCAGAATTTTTAAAATCTTAATAGCGTTTTCAATTTTTGGTGATAGAATTGTCAACATTTGAATGGTATTTTTTTAAAGTTCTGAGTGTCTCTAAAGGCTGTGACTGGAATGAGACAACATTCTGTCCCTCCCAAGGTTCTGACAACAAATGACTGTGCAAAGCATCCAGAACACGATATGGTCTTTGTGCCAGGTTGAAAAAAGATTGGGAACAATGGTTGATACTAAATTAGCGAACATGTTAATAAAAACCAAAAAATACATAGGGTTATAAAGACAGTTTTGGAATTTGGGTCTTTATAAGCCGATAGAATAAAGTACTTCACTGTGGTTTCAATATCTTCTTCCATTATGTCTGTATTATCACTTGGTTGTTCTGTGGAAGTCCTGGGGAAGAAGTACAAATTTATAGTCTTCAATGACACAAAAATGTTTATAACTAGAATGTATTATTATTATTATTATATTATTATTATTATTTGAAACCAGTAGGGAGATTTACCCAGAATGCTAATGTTGCAGTTTTCAAACATTTTCCCCTTCACCTGTTACACCGTACAGAATTTTGTTTTATTAGAACAAATATATTAAGAAAAACTACTTGACTTGTTGTAGACGGGAGATTGATCAGACAAAAAAACTCACAAAAATGTTATAGATTAAGGTAACAATCTGATTTAACTGATAAAACCCGTTATTTTGTCAGATGGACATGAATGGACCCCCGGACAAATTTTCAGCATGACCAATCATGCGGTCAGTTACCGCATGATTCGGACTAAATTTACCACCATGTCTGATCGAAATTTCATCTATCTGTCTCACGCAGCTGAAAATAACTTCCCATTATAAAAATTGTGTTATTATAAAAGAAAAATAATCAAAATTAAACATATAGTCCTGGTTGATCCAGGGATATTTCCAATTGTCATTTGGAGTCAGGAAGGATTTTTTTCCCTTTTTAGCTTGTTTGATTTTTTGCCTTCCTCTGGATCAACTTTTATTTATTAAATACTATGTTACTGTGTAAATATTAGACAGGCATTATGGGTAGGGTATAAAGGATGAACTAGATCAGGTGCCCAAAACACGGCCTGTGGCCCGCTCACGATCCAAAGCATTGCAGATGCCCCTAATATCTAAATATTGGCTGGGAAAGTCCCAGTCAACCTAGGACAATTATGCTCACCTTCCCTCCACTCCTCTTCTTTGGTCAGTACCTTTTACCCAGGGTGAGGACCTGAACCGCTGCTAGGTTGTTAAGCCCTGGGTTTGCGTAACTTGCAGCATAGCCTTACTAACATACTGCTCCGGTAGGCCCCGCCCCCTTCTCCCCGTCGGCGACGAGGCCAATAGGAAGGCACGCTCTGCAATGAGCATGCCTTCCTATTGACCTCGTCGTGCAAGAAGAGGAGGGGGTGGAGCCTACCGGAGCAGCGTGTCAGTAAGGCTATGCTGCAAGTAAGTAAGTAAGGTAAGCAGTGGATAGAGGGGGAAAACATAAGTTATTATAAAAATTGTGACTATTAGGGGGAGAGTGGGGAAGGAGGTACTGACATTGTCACTGCAGCAGGTGCTGAATGGGGCTTAGATACAACATAATAATAAGCAAAGATCTTCTTAGTTGAGAGCTGGGTGGGATAGTGGGGCCAGGACTATGAGCCTGTGAATTTGAGTGTGTGTATTACAGTGTGTGTGTGTGTGTAAGAAAAAATGTGATTTTAAGTAAATCTGAAATGTGTTGTGGACTCTAGAATAGTTAATTACTGTACATTTGTTTGGTGTATCAGTAGCTCCATTCATTTCAATAAGTACAGTATTTGAGGTTGAATATAGACATACAATACGTCCATCTAGTCCAACCTACTCAACAATGCCCAAATTTCCAACAGTTTATCCAGAGGAAGGCCAAAAAAAACCCAGGATGAATTAGTAAAAAAAAAAATTTCCTGACCCCCAAATGAAATATCCCTGGATCATCCCCAACTTTATGTATCAATAACAGTAACGTGCAACAGTCATTGTTTTTAATCAAAGTGTTTAACAGTAATAAAACTCCTGTGGGATCATTTACCAGCGGGCGCTGGTGCCACGCGGTGCTCTTTTAGACTTTTAAAGTCGCGCTAACCAATTTACGATAGTTTAGCGCGACTTTAAGCCTTACTTTGCAGCGGCTGCATGAGTACCGGAAGAGAAACTTGCACAGCCATCGCAAGCCTATTTTCCAGAGCCTGGTTACTGGCGGTAAATACTTACGTGTGGGTGAGATTCACACAGAACTGTGCAGCCTCTAATAAATCTGCTATGGGGGATTTGTTCAGAGCAAGTGCAGCTCTGTGTGAATCTCTCTACCAACCTTTTATACACTTCTGCTAGAGTGTTTTTAATTCTGAAATGGTAAATGTTACACAAGGAATTATAGGGAGGATCTTGCCTACTTCCTTTTACAAACTCTTTCCCTTTTCACAATCCCGCAATTCTATACTGGACATAAACGATTAACGTTTATACCGGTGCAAAGAATGAGAAAGGAACAACAAACAAAAAAACAAGGCTAACCCCACACTACAGCTGGTGATTGATGGATACAGAAAAACACAGGGGTTTGGATCCTCAATATAGGTACTATTGGGTGAGGAAAGGGGGTTTAAATGGGCCTGATATCACTATAGTTCTACTTTTAAAAAGCCATGATAGCAGTTTGACCAAAGCTAAGAGAAAGGAAGATAAAACCAGACATCCCACCCTGCCAAAACTCATTTCAGGGAGGGTACCCACCCCCTAAAGACCCACACCAAGATTAACGCATAATCCATGCATACAGACCCACACATCTGTACAGTCAGACACTCTTGCATACAAACACAGGCATCTCAACAGACACACACTCATGAAAACAGTCAGACACACATGCATACAAGTCATTTCACTATTACAGTAAGTGTTTTTGTCACTTGTTATAGACTCTGACATCATTGTGCTCCCTCACTCTAATTCATAACAACACATTTCAGGGAGATTGTATATTATTTCAGGGAGTCAGGGAACTGCCAATAAAATCAGGGAGACTGCCTGAACTTCAGGGAGAGCTGGGATGCCTGTAAAACTGTGTGGTACAGTGTTGTGAAAATGTAGTTCGATTGTGATACAAAGGAAGGAGAGTTACTAGTAAAATACTGTATGGGACTGAGGTAAAATTCAAGAAGGCGAAAGACCACTGGGGTTTTATGGTTTGGGGAGCCCTGCACTACTGAATTCTGGGAGGGAATATTCCACTAAGAAGTGCAGATGCTGATTTTGTAGGAACATGGAAGAATGGAGAAAACTGGAGCAAACTTGTTCAAAAATATGCAAACCCATCATCAATGCAATGTAGGCCCCTTGTCTGCAATGTGACGTGCCCATTGAGAGATGTCACTAAGGAATGCATCAACAACACTCTCAGATGCGAGTTGAAGCTAGAGCTTCTTCTCATATGCAAATAAGGGGAGGAGAGGCTTCTGGGTAGTTTTTATGTTACAATGGTAGCCCTTAAGCAAATTCTATACCTCTGGCTCTCTAGTCCTTCAATAAGCTCATAAAATGATGTTAAAGCTTCTCATTTCTTTAGGGCTACCATGGTAACATGAAAAATACCCAGAAGTCTCTCTTCCCCTATTTTGCATATCGACGTGTGCTTCACACTGTAAACCAGAGGCCTACATTGCACATATTATAGTGTGTTGTATTTTGAGCCTTATTTTGTCTTATACTTTGCTTGTGTTTAAGACCTGCTATTTGTCGACAATAATAAAAAAAATTCCTTCTTAAGTCCCACCATTCCTGTCTTCTTGGTACATTGCTTGTGT